>JAADVT010000002.1:0-136614 GCA_023335895.1 Pythium rishiriense
ACGGAGACGGTCTTAATCCCAAGAGTCATGAAAGGAACTTCGCATTCGATCTGTGTCGAGGAGATAAATGTCGCTCCGGCAAGAACGTTGTCGAACTGACACGCGAGATGTCGTGATTGACGAAAATTTTCTCCGGAAACAACCACCGTTTGTTGCGCAACGCGTGAAGAGATTCCATGTGGCGGGAATACTGCTTTCACCACTTCGGAGGGCACACTTTCAAACTCAACCAGACTGTTCGTGATCATTCGAGCGCTATCAGCCAAAACAGTGACGGAATGTATCCCAATCTTCAGCGCGGGCACTCCACAGGTCAATTTATCTGTTGCAAGAATCTGGGCATCGACTTTCAAAGTGCTCTCATCAAATGAGCACTGATACGACGTGTGCTCCACGAAGGGTCCACCTCGAATCACCAACAGCGAGCCTCCTTCGTGGGGCCCAAATGTAGGTGCGATCGATAGCAGACGGGTCGGCGCCCGCAAAATGTAAGGCTTCATATTTGTGACGACACCATTCTGCTCGATCCACACAAGTAGTCGCGTCTCCTGAACTTTCTCGTCCATGTATAACACTGGTGTTGGGCAGTGCACGTGGTCCTTGGTCACCACAATCCCCCGCGTTTGCGCGTTATATCCGAAAAAGCACAATGCGGGAGATGCAACATCAAATCCAGTTCCCTCCACTGACACGAGTTCCGATCTTCCGTTTTCAGAAGAAACGAATGCTCTCTCAGCTGGTACAAGCGCTTTGATCAGTGGGCGCTCCACTACAGAAAGTTGTACAGGGTTCTCAGTAATCGTGACGTCCGCCGCACGTAGGGAAAGTTCACAGTGAGCGACGAACTTCAAAGGCGCCATGAACTCGCATTCGATGAGGCTTTCAGAGTATGGCAAAGCTACTCCGCCCACGTTGAAATCAGCTCCACACTGCAAAACGCAATACACCTTGACGGCTACCAGTGTAAACACGCCCTCAATTTGTAGTCGTTGTGGCTTCTCGCTGATGGTTAGTGCTGATGGATTCACAGTCAAGATCACCGCACGGTGAAAGATAGGGATCGGATCGACAAGCACGAGGCTGCTATCCCACCAACCTGTTGCTTCAAACTCGAGCGTCAAACTCACGAAAGATGTTGATGATATGTCGTCATGAGTCAAATCAATGGGACAACGCACGAATGTCTCGTTGCTCAAAGTCGCTCGAGTAGAGTACGCGCTGTACTTGCACATTGGGACGCCAGCATCCACGTAAAAACCGGAACCGCGAATATCAATCGTTGCTCCGCTTAGGTTTGCTTTGACCATCAACGCACTAGGCGACACTGAGACAATTTGCGGTTCAGTGGCAAATGTGAAGGTGGCGCCTGTCACGACGCGCGAATCACCAACAAGCAAAGAGAGATTCGTCGTTCCAATTCCAAACGCCGGAGTAACACAAACGCCTCGACTCGACGTCTCCTTGAGAACAAATGGGGAGCACAGGGCATCAAAACAGCATGCCATCGTGGACGATAAGTCATCACCGGTAACCTCAATCGCTGTGCCGCCAGTCGCTGGGCCGATACTGGGTGTGATACCTGTTACGTTTGGAGGTTGTCTGATGATAACGGACATATTGGTACGGACGATATTTACACCATTGAGCGAAAAGTCGATGTTGAAGGCGCCTTGAGTCGTGTCAGGGATCGCAGCGAGTCCCACACACTTCACTTCACTGCACGACACCCAGGTAGCTGGTACTCGAAAGGCAGCCCCACTCGAAACATGCGTGAGTAGACAAGAGGCACCAGCGGCCGATACAAACTCTCGTCCAAACAGAGAAAGCGACGTCGTGCTTTTTTCACCGGACAAAACGAGTGATGGATACAAACCGGTGAAAGCCACGCTGTTTGTGTATCTGAAGACAATGCGATTGCTTGTGGTGAATCCGCCTGCAAGCCGGACGCCCACTGGGATATATGGTTGAGCATGAAGTTCCTTCGCTGGAATCTCGCATTTGAGGCTGGAGCTATTGACGTAGGCTGCAGGCACAATATGAGCCTCAGCTTCTTCCCACCCCAAAACGCACTCAAACGCAGGGGCGGCATTTGATCGGGTGATACCACTGAAGTCCCCCGTTACAAAAACTAGGGTTGAATCGTCAGCGACTCCAAATGCTGGGGACAGCGCATTCAGCTGAATAGGCTCAATGGTGTCGGGAATCGTGACGATAACTGGATCCGAAAAGATCAACCCATCCAAGGAGACGCAAATAGCAATGTTGTCGGTGCCAACAGGTATCCGAGCCACACAATCAACTGTAGCCTTCGCAACTGGGTCTGACCGTACAAGCTGATCGTCTCCAATGCGACACAACGCGAACGATCGATTCCCTAAGGACGACTCAACAAACTCAAGACGGACGCGAACGGACTGGAGCTCGTGCATACTTGCCCCAACGAAGCGCGAAACACTCAGCACAGACACCTTCTGGACGAGAGGGATGTCAATATACTGAAATGTCAGTGGGAGATTATTCTCTGCCATGGTCAGTTCGATTGGACTGGTATGCTCACCGGCAAGCACGACTGTTAATGGGACCGTGCCATTCATTTCTTCGATAACTGCATTCCCGGGTGATCGGCAGCTCACTGCATTGTCAAATGTCTCGAGAGCATCAACGACAGTGGTACCGAAAATGCACTGAGCGCTTTTGAATGCGGAAAACCCTCGGCCGATTAGCCAGACTACATCACCACCAACAGACGGTCCGCGCATTGGCTGGACTTCAACAACGGTTGGAGCTGCCAGGTAGTGGAACCAGGCCGGCGATGAACGAAGCAGAGCTCCATCGGGTCCGCTGATGTGTACAGGAACGACACTACTTGCTGTTATCCCTGAGGGAGGCACCGTCCCATGCCAAACAGCTTCGTCGGGGCTGGGGACGAGAGGAACACAGGAACCGAGCACACCGAAGCAGCACGAGAGGTTGAGTGCACGGTTACCAGCAAGTCTAGAGGTAATAGTGACGAAGAAGTGGCTGCCACCGACGCTTGATCCTGTTGATGGAGTAAGCGTCCACTCTAAGATACTGTCCGTTACGATTGGACGGTACACGGAGTCGAAGCTGTCGTGAATTAACTGTTGATCACGTGCCCATACACTCAACAACATTTCGCCAGAGAAAGAACTGGTCGTAGCCGGGATTCCACACGTTGCTAGTGAAGAATTCATGACAAACGCTGGTATCACGACTGACGCCTTTGCAGAGTCGAAGTGGCAGCTCATCTCACCATCGATATCGAAATCGAATCCTTTAAGCAACAATTGCGAGCCAAGATCGGTCTCCAAGCTTGGGACAGCAACCTCAATATCCCGAAGATCAGGCTTACGGAGCCACGAGAAGGTCAAGTTTGATGATATGATTTGACCCGCACCAGACGCCAGCTGAAATCGTGTCATTTTTCCGTACACATCCGTGAATGAGGTGTTCTTGATCGCAGAAAGGCACAGTACGAGTTGCTTGGACTTCCAACGAGCGATCACTTCAACTTGATCGTCACCATTCGTGAAGACGCATGACAGATTGAAGTGATCTGGCAAATTTTCTCCTCGAACCATGATCGAAGTGCCAATAAAACCAGATTCAGGTGTTATTGCAGTGATGGCAGGCTTTCCTTCGACACGGACGACAGCGCTATCAGACAAAAGAACGCTGTCACCCACACCCGAGTGGAACTTCAAAGCCACCGTGATATATCCAGTCTCGTTGGTTGCTGGAGATACACAGCCAAACGCTCTCGCATCGTAGGCGATCGCATGAGTGCACTGACTGAAACTGAAACAGCATTCAGCAGAAGCTGTCGGAGGCACCTCGGTCGATGTTGTCAATCGAAGCTCTTGACCTCCGTTCGAGAATATGATCGAAGGTTGGATTTGTAAGATGCTGACTGGAGCTGTGCACACGACTGATACCGACCCAGACGCGACAACACCGTCCACAGTTGCTAGCTGAACCAATACTGATCTGCTGTGAGACGTCTTTTGAATGCGAAGAGGTGGTTTGCAAAGCACTGTTCCGTCATCGATATCTTCTGCTTCGACAGGAACTCCGTCAAAGATGCATACCAAGCTCGTATTTCCAGGGCGACCCGAAGCGATGACGTTTACGGCCTCATATCCAGAGCATACCATAATAGACGGCTGTACAGAGGCTAACGTGAAATGCTCCTCGATAAGCAGCACAAGTTCATCACTCCAATCTTGGTTATTCATCGATATTTGCAATGCCGACTCGCCAACTTGCTCCGCATAGACCCCAATACAGCGTATTTCTTGAGGCGATATCCATTCTCCAGCGAAGGTGAGGTTATCCCGATTGAGTCGACATAGCACAGAACGTGAGAATGGGAAGTGGTTTCCTAGCGCTCGGATCTCGCTATGATGGCCCACAGGAAACCGATTAGGAATGACTTGATCCAACTCTATTGGTAGAGTATACATAAATGGAGACGGAGAAGATAAGGCAACGAGTCCACTTGAATCAACCAGGCTGAGAAAAGCGATCCCAGCGCTCGCTGTGTCAGGGGGAGATACACACTGCACGCGAGAGTAGGTTTCGTTTGAGCTCACCCTCAGAGCCTCTCGGGTGTCGTTCACCCCAAATTTACAGAACCATTGTGGAAGAAAACTCACTGTGGCGTTCATCTCCAACGTAACGTCGATGATAGTCTCTCCGGAGGCTGAAAGGATGGTTGGTTCGACTTGAACAATACTCGGTACTGCTACGATGTGGAAAGCAGCCAAGTTGAAGTAATCAAGACCGTTGAGCGACACACCAAGCGATACTTCTCCTGGGGCATCTGCAGGGGGGGATACGCACGTCACCACGCTCTGAAGCGAGTGATTGTATAATATGTCACCGTTGACGATGTTTTGTCCGAATGCACAAAACGTCGACCGGAACGCTGTGAAACTGTCTGGTAATCTGAAACCAAGAGTAATCTGGATATTCTCGCCACCGAACTGAAATCCCGATGTGGGTGAGATGAGGCTGGCCGTGATGTTGTCAACGAATACAGCGGTGTGTTGGAACAATTCGTGACCATCGGCGGTCACTGACAGTCGGGTAGCAATAGGATCAGTGAGCATCCAGAGCCGCGGAACGATGCAGCTTGCTCGCTTGTCCGAAAAAATGACTGCACGCACAACAACGTCTTTCTGGCGACGATCTCGCGCCACGAAATGACAATCAATCCCACCAACAGATCGCAAGTTGGAGCCTTCAACAACAACACGAGTAGCAGTATGGATGACGCCGTTCTGTGGTAGCACTCGCTCGACAAGGGGAGGGTCATAGAATCGAAACAACGCAGCGTTGTCCGATATGATACTCCCGTCTTCGTCTGCGAGTTGCAACACAGTGGTATCAGCTGTGGCCGAAAAGATATCACACCGAGCTGAAGAGTTCGAAATATCGTTTGCGGTTGTTCGCGTGCCACCAAACACACATGACGTCTGCTCTGGGACTTCTTGTGCCGTGTGCAGGACAACAGAGACTGGAGTTCCAGTCGGACCTCTCGGCGGTACAACGTCAACGATCTTGATCAGGTTTGTGTACTTGTACCAAACGCTCCCGGTCAATAACACTGGCACTTGCTCACAGAAAACATCAACTGAAACGTTTGTCGGTTCCGCGACCGAAGGGAGATCGCACACCACCGTCGACGAGTTAACAATTTCGGCCGACACAACGACTGGTCCGATTTGGCACGACAGACTGCATATCCCAGCGATGGATTGAAGTGTCAGTGAATCTGCAAGAGTAATCTTGAGTGCCTTCCCACCTGTGAGAGGACCGAGCTTTGGTCCGTATCTTGCGGGAGTCTCTGGTGTGACTACCACAGTATCAAAGCTTCCCAGCACTTGAGCCTCGCCACGATGTCGCGAAGAGATATGGAGCTTGGCGCGACTTGTTCTCTGAGTCCCGTTCATTAGTATTATGCACTCAGCAGTCGTGGAATTGATGACCATAGCTGTCCTTGCAACGATATCATCAATCTGACATTGAAGATCATGAACTGCTGAGAATCCCTGTCCTTCGATCGTGATTTGCACAACTTCTCCGGAAGCTAGGATTGATGGGGACACTGCAAGCACGGTTGGTCGTGGAGCGTACTCTAAAGAGGCTCGGCTCGCGCTGGACCCGGAGTCCAATCCATTAAGTGACACGGCAACAGTTAGCCACGCACTGAACCGCTCGGATGCTGGGACGAGGCATCGGACAGCAGTATCATTGATGTAGGACGCTGTCGCCACGTGATCACTGTCGGAGCTGCTGAAGATGCATCTGGTGGTCGTGACATTTTGAAACCCTTCCCCGATGAGCGTGAGCTCGTCACCCTTATCGATCACAAATGTTGGGATCACGCGAACGAGCTTCGGTCGGACTATCGAGTACACAAGGGTAGATTAGATATCAAGTACGTACTTTGGGGAACTCTCGTACAGTTTCCCTACCATATACCGTGAAATTTTGGGGTGCGCGATATCGGCGTTGCTGCATGGAGAGTTCAACAGACAGCGAAGCAGCAGAGCCACTATGGGTTCCATTGCTGACATCAGGAACGACGCATGATACTTTCGACGATGAAATCCACGTCGCGATGGTGACGCGTTCGCCGCCAAAAATGCACGCAATCGGTGACATACTAACGAAATTTTCTCCGTGTATGGTCACGACATCTCCGCCATCGCTGCATCCAATACGCGGCTCGATACCGTTGATTATTGGGGAGTCTGAAGTACCATAAGATCGTTAGCAGGTGACCGTAGCCAATGCACGCAAGAAACGCGGTACGTTCCTGTGTACGAGAACTTCAGTGGCTCCGAGAATTCTTGGCGATTCGTTGTCAGACGCACATCAATAACATGGGGAGGAAGCACACTTTCCGGAAGCGTGCAGAAGACTTTTTCAGAGGACACATAGAATGCCCGTGAGCCCTGAGTGCCGAAAAAGCACTCGAGTGAGGCGGTGTTCGGGAGTCCTGCACCATGAACAGTGATTCGAGCACCTCCAGCCACTGGACCAGATGAAGGCGACAAGGAGCTAACTGACCAGTCCCCATCGTAGGTGAATGCCACCGCATTCGAGTAGTAAGTATCACCGTCGGTCACCACAATATAGGTTCGCTGTGGTCGCCATGTTAACGTATCGCCCCGATTCGAAGGCGTCGTGCACATTACCTCTGAATCAGAGACGAGAGTAGCAGTGGTTGGAGCATTGACACCAAATATGCATCGAAGCGTTCCGTTGAGCCACCTGGAAAATCCACGGCCGAAGACACGAATGTTTGTCCCCCCAGAAGAGCTTCCGATCATCGGCGAGATGCTGGAAAGCTTTATCAAGTCTCGAGTTCCGTTCTTGTGCAAGGCGAGTTCAACAAGCACCTCTTCAGAGTGTGCGAAATCATCGGAATGGCTCAAAGCAGCAAAAACTGTTTCATAACCGAAGAAGGGACGAATTCGCACATAAGTCAGAGAACGTATCAGTGACTTGACCAAATCGAGAGGGCCACTCAGCTCAATAAAAGCAGAGGGAGTGTCGCTCATGGGATACCGAACGACTTCGACAGGGGTGGCTTGAACGTCAACAGCAAGTTTGAGTCGTCCAAACGTGGTCAAGGTGCGAATTCGAGCAAACAGCCGATCAGTAGCCACAAGGCTGGTGTGCGTTTTGATGTCGTACCCGGTCATAGTGAAACTCAACAACTGACCAGTCGAGATGGTCATTGGGTCATCTACGCTCTGGACGAAAAGGGGAATTGTTGCAGAGGCCGTGGTTGTTGTATTGTCGCGGTAGTTGTGGTCGGTAACCTTGATACCAATGCGCTCAGCGTGCTGATTGGAGTTGAAATCTTGGTTGGGTTCGTAGAGGATTTCGAAGAGCGCACTATTCACCGTGTCGATAGAACCCCGGAAACGGCAAAATTGGTTCCGCATGCCATCGCCTTCAATGAATGACAAATTATAGCGAGTTCCGAGCGTTATTGCACCACTGAGAACGTACAGCTCGACTTCGAATACGGCGTCTTCGATTCGACCAGACTCAACATCAACGTCATCAACTCGAATACCGAATACGGTTACGTCCTCGTCTTCGTAAAGCGCTTGTCCACTCGGGATCGATAGTCGTGGGGGATCATTCATGGACTTAATCTTGAGTACGATCAGTTTTTGATCCGAAGACGATTGACCAAATCCACTGCTTCCTTGCTCAGACACGAAGATGGAGAGTTGGTCTTGGCCAAACCAATTCAAAAACGGCTGGTAGGTAATGCCTGACAAAAGTGCGTTCACGCGGCTGACTGATCCGCTGAAAAGCAGAAACTCATCTCGTGCGCCATTTCCGGACGCATACGTGACACCTGGTGTTGGAACGGCACTCAAAACGCCGTTTTGGACGGCTATGCGCACAGTAACATCATAATCCAGCGCCAACGATTCCTTGTCGTCTACGATAGACACCGAATTGATGTCGAGTGGTAAATCTTCATGGCCGTTCAACTCACTGGGACCTTGGACTCTGGGATAATTATTCCACGCGTTCATCGACACGAAGACAGATGCGTAGGCTGATGAGGCGTCCGTGATGAAGCTCACCGTTCTCCACTTGTTACCATCTACATTTTGCCACTGGAGTCGAACTGTGTGGCTACCGGCCCCAAGTCGTAGCACCATGCTCGCTTTGGCGTTCTTGATCCCTCGTACGTCACCGTCCACGTAGGAAGACACATGCCGATAGGAGATCCCGTCTACGACTAGCCGCGTCTGTATTCGGCTCCATCGAGCTGTACTCCAAGTCACGAACTGCGGGTTGTCCATTTGTGCGAGAGGGAGATTGTAGCTCAATGTAACGTAGGAGCTGACGGGAAGGGAGAAGATGAGCACAGAGTCCCCGACATCAGACCACTCGCCAATTTGTAGCTGACCATATTGTTCCAAGTTGTAGACTGACACATGCTCAATTCCGGGGTCGCCAACTGCAGCGAGGATCCGTCCCATTCCGAACCCATCTACAGCGCTGGGAGCGGAAAACCACGGGCGATCAGAGTGCTGTAGTCTCATCCAGAGCAGAACGATGCTGTAGTCGCCAGCTTCAAGATCCAGGATTACGCTGCCTTCTAGAGTCATTGATGCCTTGGATCCGCTGGTCAGGATTCCATACGATCCGGTCTCTCGATACCGTCGTCCGTTGATCTCGAGAATAGTTTTCAACTCGTCCACCGCG
Source organism: Pythium rishiriense (assembly GCA_023335895.1). Lineage (NCBI taxonomy): Eukaryota > Oomycota > Peronosporomycetes > Pythiales > Pythiaceae > Pythium > Pythium rishiriense. The sequence continues at coordinate 9,271 of JAADVT010000002.1, forward strand.
GTCAATTCTAAACTCAATCATTCAAGGTCATCAAACGGTGGACCCGCAACACAGTACACAGACAGTGGACAAATATCATACCTCTGGAGTACCGCACAAATTGGGGTCGGACTGGAATCTGATAAAAGAATCGGAGCGACGTGGCCTCCGACAAGCGCAGATTAAGCGTCATATCCGGCACTTGCTCCCACGTGTCCTTGGAATCGAGCACTGCCATACTTAGAGGCTGCGTGAACCACATGAACCGGTGTTGAGCCGACACGACCAGATTGCGTCCGCCAGCGAAGCCGTCGAGCACGCTGCTGGAGATGACCCACGTCTTGATGCGCGTGCCGTGTTTCCGCCACTGGAGCTTGACATGATGCCTCCCAGCGGACAGCTCAACGGCCAAGTATCCGCTCGCGACAGTGACGAGCGGCTCTGCATCGCCGACGGTAGTGCCGGATTCGCGGCGCGGGCGGCCGTCTAGCTCGACTCGAAACGCGACTTCGCTCTGGTCCGATGGGTTTGCCGCGGCGTCGATGCTCATGATGTGGGAGACGGATACGTCGTAGGAGACGAGCACGACAGCTTCGTTCGTGAGCTCAAACGTCACGGCCGTGTCGGGCACGTCGACCCACTCGTCCTGCGGCTCCGAGAGCGCCACCGTGTCGAGCGGGCTCGTGCTCCACATGAGGTGCGGCGTCGCGGCGCGGCCGGCTGCCACGGATACCCCATCACGTGAGAACAAGACCGTCCACATTCATTCCGGCGATTTGTTATCGCCACGTACCTGCAGCGTAGAGTACAGTCGAGGCGAGAAGCAGGAGCGGCAGCAGCGGTGCCACGCGCCGTGTTACCCACCATCGCCGAGTGTGGTTGTTCATGATGTGGGCGTACCGAGTCGGCTCGAGGGAAATGTGTCAATCGTCGACGCGCCAATTATGGATCGAAGGCCACGACGAGTTGGATACGCCCTGCCACTGAGGCGCCGCGCCTCGACCAGTCGCCTCCGTGGTGCGCGGCAGGCATATCCATCTCCATTTTTTTTCTTCTTCCTTTTTTGTTCCCCCACAAAAAGCGCGCCAAGGTCGTTTGATGTGTACCGATACGATGGTACAACGTACCGTATATATAGTACATCGTACCTATGATCCGGTACACCTGCCGTATGTGTTTAAAACAGTAGTTGGGTTGAAGCCCCCTCCTTTTTGGTATTGGTTGGGAAGGGGGGAGCGAGGGGAAAAGGGCCGTCCCCACTCACTCGTTCGGGGAGGGGGAAACCGAGGGGGGAAACCAGCGTTCCCGAGGGCGGTTCAACGGGCGCGTACACCGGACGGACGCGCGCGGCAGGCAGCGAAGGCAAACAACCGAGCCCACGGCAGCGGTCTCCACGGCAGGAAGTGGACAGCGCAGACGCGGAACGACCGGCAGCGCCACCAACAAAAAACAAAGCAACAAGTAAACAAAAAACACAGATCAGGAACGCGAAACTCCCCCGTCAACGAAGAAGCCATGGCGTCGTCGGATGGTGCGTGTAGTCAGCGGGTAGTAGTAGCGTGCGCGCAGGCACTGACGATGGCGTGGTACAGAGGACGAGCGTGGGGCGGCCTCGCCCATGGTGTCGGACTCGGACTCGGGCGCCGAGCAGCAGGCAAAGAAGAGCTCGTCGAAGAAGCGCCGCCTCAGCAAGGACGGCGGCAAGAAGGGCAAGAAGTCAAAGAAATCCAAGGTCGTGGACGACAGCGACGACGAAGGAGACGAAAAGGTAAGTGCGACTTTGGGCGCGCTTGCGGGCTGTGCCCCTTGGGAGACGACCCGGCATTGACGCGGAAATACGGTTGTCACCATAGCGCCCCAAATCATCGTTCATTGAAGACGAGGCCTCCGAGAGTGATGATGGGGAAGAAGGACGTGGCGGCGATTCGGATGATGATGACTCTGACGACGACGGTGAAGATAAGAATGAGTACGAGGCCGACGGCTTCGTCGTGGATGATGAAGAGGATGAGGACTCAGACGACGATGGTGAGTCGCTCTGTTGCATCAAAAATGCACCGCTGAAGCGTTTGAGCATGCTCACTAAGGCTGTGATATGATGAGGTGGTCGCCATCGTCGACGACGAAAGAAAAAGGAGAAGAAGCTGCGTCGTCTGAAACAGAAGATTGATGATGTGGATGACGAAGACCTCAGGCTCGTCCGCGAAAATCTTGGTATGGAAACGGGACCAACGAGATCTGATAGTGAAGATGAGGACATGGATCGATCGTCGAAAAAGCGCAAGGGTGGTGACTCGGGTCTCATGTCACGCGAGCTCAGCTACCGAATGTTTGGTGACTCCGATGATGAAGAGGAGGACGCTGCTCCTGCTCGCAACAACAACTACCTCGGGAATGACGAGTATGAAAGTGATGACATTGACGAATTCATTGTCGACGATGACGAAGAAGGTCGTGAAGGCCCTCGTCGTCGGCGTAAGCAAGCCCCGCTTCCTGCCTCCATGCAAGGACCCTCCGTCTACCAAATGGGTGAGGCTGAGGAGCTGTTTGGTGACATGGAGGGCTTCCTTGAAGCCACACGAGGTGCTGTACCTGGAGAGTCGAAGCCCGTTCCAAAGTCGAAAAAGGCAGCGTTGCTGGAGAAGTACGAGCCCGACGTTCTCAAGGAGCACATGATGACACCTGAGATCATCGCTGTGCGTGACAAAGATCTCCCCGAACGGTATCAGCAGATCTTTGCGGGACGCCAGTATCCGGATGCTGAGGAGCGCACTGAAGAATCTGAATGGATCAGTCACTTCATCATGAAGAACAAGGATGACAAGCGGGTTTCGCCGGGTGAGATTGTTTCCGCAATCGATAGTGTGCTACGATTCTACCATGATGAAAAGCTTGAGCCAGCGTTTGTGCAGCGTTACTGCAAAGAATTCTGGAAACCTGCAGGATTGCACTCGAGCGACCTCTATGAGATTCTCGATCTTGATGTGAAGTGGGACAAGCTACAGAGGAAGAGCAAATCATTCCAGTCTGGTATCGTGAAGGCTGTGGATGGTTCCAGCGCCAAAGAGTCTCGTTTTGTTCGCAACTGCTTCGACGAGATGAGCCGCAGACCCGAAGAAAAGTGCTTCCAGGACATGGCAGAATTTTTCGCTCTCGATGGCCCTGACTCTCAAGAGCTAGCTGCCCAAGATCGCAAGTACCGCCGCCCAGCACGACGCAACTTCTACCAAATTTGTACCAAGGGGGGCTTGCGACCGGTTGCGAATGCTTTCACGATGAATGCTACTGTTCTCGGTGGTATTCTTGTCGGGATTGACCACGATCCCTCGCTCCGTGAAGTGCCAACTCCCGAGGAGAGCCCTGGCGTGTTCGGCCAGAAGTTTACTTCGAAGGAGTTCCCGATGGTTGACGATGTCATGCGCGGAGCCCGACACATTGCAGCCACGAGAATTGCTGCTGAGCCGAATGTGCGGAAGTGTTTGCGTGAAGTGTATCGTCTCCACGCGGGCTTGTTCACTGAAGCAACCGCAAAGGGCCAGGAGGAGATCGATGAGTTCCACTATTGCCACGGTCTTCAATATTTGGACGGCATGCCAGTTTTAGAAGCTTTGTCGATGAAGGGTTTGTGGCTAAGGTTAACCCGCGCCGAGAAAGAAGGATTGGTGACTATCACAATTGTGAACAATAACCTCCAAGAGCTCATCGAGCAGCTTCAGGCTGTCTTTAGCGACAACAGCAGTGGCGCGGACGAAGAATGGGAGAACCAGCGTTACCAAATTCTTCAAGAGGCGGTGAGCTCGTTCATGGTTCCTTCCTTCGAGAGTGAGCTGCGACGTGATCTGCTCGTTGCTTCTCGTGATTGTGTGGTGAAGGAGTGCGGAGCTGCGATGCGCCGTAGACTGTCGGTGAGGCCGTATGAGTCGAAGGATGGCTTGGAACCATTCATTATTTCCATTTGGGTCGAGAATGGACCTGATGCAATCATGCACATGGTTGCACTCGATGACAATGGCGAGCTTGTGGACAAGACTCAGGGGTACTGCCGTCGAGAGGAAAAACACATTCGTACGCTAACGAACATATTGTTCCGATTCCTTCAAGAACATTCGCGAACGGATGTCGTCGTGATCAACCTGTCGGGAGGGATGAAGTGCATGGACATGGGCGAACTTGTCGATGCTGTGCGCCACGAACTCGGCCGAGACAATGCTGCTCGGTTCGGAAATCGCGATGGGAAGGATTGGATGGAAATCACGTTCCTTAAAGATGATGTCGCCAGTATGTACAGTAGATCAAAGCGTGCGGAGCAAGAGTTTCCTGAAGAATCAGAAGCTTTTCGGGCAGCGATCGGACTGGGTCGGTACTTGCGCAACCCGGCATCGGAGTTGGCGGCGATGTGGGGCAGCCATGCTCTGGATGACCCTATGCGTGGTCGCGAACTTTTGTATTTGAACGTGCACGAGATGCAACACTCTCTTGTCAAAGAGATGCTCCTCCGCGAGTATGATCGCGTCTTTTCGCAAGTTATCAACAAGCAAGGCGTTGACATCAACCTGCTCGCAAACCACAAGCACACGTCATACCAACTCCAGTTTATTTGTGGTCTCGGTCCTGTGAAGGCAGCGTCACTACTGGATAAAGTTCGTGCCAAGAGCTACATTGAGCGTAGACAAGACCTACTGTCCAAGGGCCTTGTTGGCAAGATTGTCTATCGTAACTCGGCAGGATTTATTCGAATCCGTGAACGGGACGCGCTGAAGGATGCTCCTCTGAATCCATTGGATGACACCCGAATTCACCCAGAGAGCTACTACATGGCCGTCAAGATGTGCGGCGACGCGAACAACAACTCAACGATCGATATGTATGACCCCAACCAGTATTCATACGCTGTGGAAGACACGATGTTCCAATCGGCTACTGCGATCAAGAACAAGTCTAGAGATCGCTTGATTCGTTTGACGGATGGAGAGATTCAAGATGCTCTATCCGAGCTTGATTTACCTGCATATGCAAGCCGTCTTGAGTTGCAGAAGAAGGGCCCGAAGCTGTTGACTCTTGAGTACATCAAGCGTGAACTTCGCTACCCGTACTTCGACAAGCGAAAGCCGTACGAGATGCCGCGTGAAGATGAGCTTTTCATCCTCCTAAGTGGCGAGACCAGTGACACTTTCCATGAGGGCATGATTGTCCCGTGTACCCTCCTCCACATGGCTGGAAACGAGTTTGTTCGTGTTCGGCTGCACAATGGAATGCGTGCTTCATTGCGAAAAGATCATTTGCCTGACTACATTAACGACGAAGCATATATCAAGGCGAACGGTTTCCCGAAGGGAATCACTGTGAATGCGCGAGTGCTTCATCTGAAGAAGGATCCTAACGGCCGTTTCGAGGCTGAGCTCGGATGTAACTCGCGCTCCATCATGGATATGCAGTCATTCGAGGACAGAAACCGGAATTTGCCTCCATTCTCGGCGTTGGCTCGTCTTCGTGCTGATCGCACCACAAGACTCGACAAGCTCATAAACAGACTCGTCATCGATGACGGTAACGATGTGTACATGAGTGAACGACGAAGTGCACTTGGTCCCCCCAAGCGCAAGAAACGACAGATCGGTCACCCTCTTTTCATGAACGTTAACTGCCAGTCCGCCATGCAGCATCTTCGTGAAAAACCGGTCGGCGATGTGGTGATCCGCCCTAGTACGTTGGGTTCCGATCACCTGACGCTAACATGGAAGATGTTGGATGGTGTTTACCGGCACTTCGACATTCTTGAGAAGGATAAGCCGTCAGAAGCCCGGCTGGGTCAGAAGCTTGTGATCAAAGAGGAAACGTTCGAATCAATCGACGAGCTCATCGCCCGCTTTGTGGACCCCATGAATGACTTGGTGGACGAAGTCGTGAAGTACAAGTATTTCAAGAACGCGTCCCTTGAGGAAGTTCACGAAGACCTGATCAAGCAAAAGAAAGAGCACCCTGCGAGAATCCCGTACATCTTGCATGTATACACTAAGTTCCCTGGGTGCTTCTCGATCACTTTCATCGCGCGCTCGACTCCGCACAGTTGTCACATGGAGGTGAAGCCAAATGGATTCCGATACTTCGGTCGTATTGAGTCCTCGATTCTTCCAACTCTGAGCCAGGCTCTCCAGTTTTTCAAAATGAAGGCCCTCGTGGCCCCGACCTCTGGACATTCGTCTCGCTCCGATCGCGCACCGTCATCTATGTACGGTCGTAACGAGCCAAGTAGCAGCTCGGCACCTTTTGCCCAGCGACCAGCTTCATACCGAGATGGAGGTGGCAATGGGTACCCTCACTCTTCGAGTGGAGGTGAGCGTAGTTACTCGCGTTGGGAAGATCGTCGTGATGTTGGAGCTCGTTACAACGACGGCGGGCGCTACAATGATGGCGGGCGCTACCACGACGGCGGACGTTACAATGACGGCGGGCGCTACAACGATGGGGGACGCTACAACGATGGCGGCCGTCGCTAGCCACGAGTGTTTCATGCTCTTCCACGTAGGGTCTAAGGCCAAGCCTGATTCCTGCACATCTTGTGGACTTGACGATCAGAGCGATGCGAAAAAATAAATGAGAAACATGGATGCTCGCTCACCAATCTCTGTCGCTTCTTGTGTTCATGTCTAACGTGAATTTTGAGAATTATGGTTATTGATACTCGTACTTAGTAGGAAAGTGGAAGTTTTAAATGGTTTAAACTAATTATGACCACAGAGTACACAAATTCATCCAATCATATGTGCAGAAAAGTCACAGGTAATAATCACCAGTGCGGGGAGAAACGAATAGTTTTGGCCGCTCCCTGGGAAACGCTGGACACCGCCACAATCGACCGGGGAAGATGGCGGGCGGGTTGACGAATGCGGACTTCGCGCAGCTCTTTCGCCGAGCCGCCAAGGCCGAGAACGAGGCGCCGGCCAGACCCAGTGACTCGCCGAATGGCGGGGAAGAGGCGCCCAACCCGATGATGCAGGCCGCGATGCGCCGTAACTTTGCCGACGACGAGACGTGGGACGAAGCGGACAGCGGGGCCGCAGGGCTCGGCAGCGCGCCGCGCGGCGATCCAGCGGACAGCGGCGATGTCGACATGGAGGCAAACCGCGCGGCGGAGAAGGCGAGGGTGTTGTCGGAGGCTGAGCTGAAGCGCAAGTTTACGTGGCAGAAGCACACGACGGGGTTCGGGATGAAGATGATGGCGAAAATGGGCTTCACAGGTCGACTGGGCAAGGACGAGAAGGGCGTGTCTGCCACACTGGAGGTCGTGCAGCGCCCGAACCACATGGGCCTCGGCTTTGGCTCGTTCAAAGAGGCAGGCAGTTTGAAGCAGAACAAGAAGATCGAGAAGGAGCTGCGAGGCGACACGGTGGACGACAAGGAGGACGACGAGGCCCAGCGGCGCGATCGAGACGCGATTGTGGAAGATGACTCGTTGTGGCGCAAACGGAAAGTGCCGACCGGCGGCCGAAGCTACAAGAAGGCTGCCGATGTGAGCCACGAGGCGCACGCGAAGAAGGCGCGGAACGAGATCATACTCGACATGCGGGGCCCAGACGTACGGGTGCTTGATCAGCTCACAGACGCATACGTCAACCAGGATAAACTCGACGCTGCGCGACCAAAGCTAGGCGAAGAGCTCATCTACAATGTACGCATGGTGGTGAATCTTGCTCAGGGCAGGATATACGACCTGACACAGAAGATCGACACGAACAAGGCTACGCTCGAGAGCATGGACAAAGAGGCCAAGATACTCAAAGCTCAGGTGGATAGTGACTCGCTGCGCTGGTCGGGAGTTGAAGACATGATGCAAAAGATGGCGCAGCTAGAGTCATTGACGGTGAGCGCAAGCGAGAGTTTGTCGGTGGAGAAGATTCTCGATGGAATGAGAGCGCTTCGAGCGTCCCACCCTCGCGAGTTTGAAGCGTACAAGCTTCTTCAAACGACTCCGTCTCTAGTCAATTCGACGCTCAAGTCGTTGGTTCTCTCGTCCAACATGCTTGACAACAATGCCTTCCAATTTGTGCTTGCCCAATTCCAGCAGCTTCAATTGTTCCTGCTCGAGTCAGCAGGCGGGGATGATAACTACGACTCTCAGCACGGTCTTGGTGTTCTCCACCATATTCGCGAAAAGTCTAGCTCGCTTGGTGATGAAGTCTACAACTATATTCTCGAAGAAACTCTCTGGCCTGGAGTGGTTCAGATGGTCAATGTCCAGTGGGATATTAAGCAGAGTCCGACAGCATGTGCCGAGTGGTTTCGCGCATTCCGGCCTCACTTGTCCGATGAGTTCGCAGCTGGCTTTTTGCACCAACTCGTGCTGCCGAAACTCAAAGCTCAATGCCAAAAATGGAGACCAGAGCCCCAAGCAACAATGATGCACGAGTGGCTGGAGCCATGGTCTTTGTATCTCGAATCGAGCCTCGAGTCGATTTATCCGGATATACAGCTCGCGCTCGGTAACGCCCTCTCCCAGTGGCATCCGTCAGATCTTTCAGTGCTCCCTGTGATCACTCCATGGCGGAGTGCTTGGGGAGAGGCAGAATACGGGAAGTTCACGCATCGCTATATCATGCGAAAGCTGATTCGTTGCCTCCACCGCGAATTTGAAGTCGACCCGCACAACCAGTCCCTGGAGACATTACGCTGGATCCTTGCATGGCAAGACCACGTCCCCGAGCGCCAGTTCGTTGCGTTGTTTGATGGAGAATTCTTCCCCAAGTGGCTCAAGGTACTGCGCAAGTGGGTAGCGGACAAGCCAGATCTAGCCGAGCTCGATACGTGGTACACGGGCTGGAAGAAGTTCTTTGGAAGGCATCGGATGGCGTCGGAAGCTCGACTCGTGATCCACTTCCAAGGTGCACTGGTGTTGCTGGAGACTGCGCTGATGCGAGAGCTTGACGCCCTCCACCCGGTCCCGGAACTCAATCGTTTCGCGCCGACGAGTTACCAGGAAGCGCTTGTGACGGCTACAGCGAACGATACAAGTGAAGAGGAGTCCTCTTCTCGCCATGCTCCCGATCCACCCAAGCAGCCCAAGGCGTCCCACAGCGTCAACCTCAAGGACCTGGTCGAGCACCTCGCGATTGAGCACAACCTCATGTTCATGCCCAAGGGCCGCCATGACGGCCAGCAAGTGTACATCTTCGGCAAGCACCACATTCTCATCGAGCAAGGCGTCGTGTTCGTGGAGAGAGCCAAGGGCAGCTTTGAGCCCGTCGACATTGAAGACCTCGTGCGCCGTTAGTTGATCGCACTGCAAAACCCAGCAAACCGAACTTAGAGCGAACTTTGCACCCTTTGCCAGTTGAACCCACTGTGTTGTTCGCTTTCCCTCCCTTGTTCATGATCCGTCATTCGTGTAGGATACGCCCCCATGGCGGACAAAGTGCGCGACCGGCTCAAGGAGCTGGCCGCGTACCTAGAGAACGAGCATGCCGTCGAGAGCGTGGACGAGACCGTCGACCACCTCCACCGCGCGGTCGCCGACTGCATGGTCCAGTCGCGCGCGCGCGCCCAACAGGCCGCGATCTTCCTGTTCCAGAGCCAGGACCCGCCGAGCCTCGTCGAGTTTCTGGACGCGAGCGGCGCGCGGAGCGAGGACGTGCGCAAGCGCGAGATCTCGCACGCGCGGATCCAAGTGCTCGCGGTGCTCGCGGCCGTCGTCAAGACCTTTGGCGGCCACGTCGCGGTCACGCACCGGCACATTGTCGCGACCGCGCGGCGGTGCCAAGCGATCGCGCGCAGCGACTGGTCCAACAAGGTGCGCGCCGCCGCGCTCGACGTGGTCGTTAACGTGCTCAAGTACGCCGCAGCGCGGGTCGCGCCCGAGGATCTCGACCCGGCGGGCTATGTCGACAAGCTCTTTGACGACCTCAAGTTTAGCAAGGCGACCCAGACCGCCAAGGGGACCATGCTCCAAGTGATTGGCCACGTCGCGACGGTCTTTCCCGACCACGTCGAGCCGAAGGCGCCCGAGTTGCTGTCGTGGATTGAAGACCAACTGGAGAAACAGTTTGCGACCAATGCACCCGAGTTGCTGCTGATCAACGGACTGCTCGAAGCGCTCGCACGGCTCCTTGTGTTTGATCCCGCACGGTATGACGCAGGCAAGGGAAATAGCAGACGCCAACAGGTCTACACGTGAGTGCTACAACTTGGTTGGATTCCCGGTACGCGTTGTTGATGACGTGTCTAACTCGTTTGTTGCTCTAGGTATCTCAATCGGATCCTCGCAACGACTATGGACGGACAAATGTCACGATACCAAGTGACGAAGTCTGCACTCCAGTTTCTTGCTATCCATGCAAGCTTGTTCCAGGACCAGATTGGTGCGAATGCGTATATGTGGTTTTCCTTTATGAAATTCTGCATAACATCGGAGACCAAAACGGTACGGAGTTGTACGAGCACACGGTGCGATTGCCATGCGTTGACCAACTTTTTGTCCATGAAGGTGAAAGAAAACGCGTATTCAGCATCCGACTCCGTCATGAGCGCGATCGGAACATATCTGAAAACTACGAACGATGATCAGCAGAAGAAGACGCTGAACCGGCTGTTGAAAGACCTATTACCAGTGCTTGTTGAAAGCACGATCCCTGCTACAAACGTGGCATTCGCGCTTCAATCACTCGGGTATTTATCACCATCGATCCTGGCGTATCTAGGAGAGACCGGCTTCTCCAAAATCGAAGATAGACTTCGCAAGTATGGTGAAAATCTTTTGGTGCTTGACGAACGGGCGACAGTATTGCGTTGGGCGACATTCTCAAATTTTCTTCAGTGCACCGCGGAGTTCATGCAACAGGTGAAGTTTATCTATGTAACGAACCATGTGCTATGCACTGACACCAAACTGACTGTCACGACCAGCCGCGCACATCAAGTTTTGACAGTGGTTACATGGCTTTCATAGAAGACATGGTGATTCACATTCTGAGCGTTTACCCCCGGTGTGTCTGGAGGACAAAGATTACTCTCTACAAGTCGATTCTTTTGATCTTTCGAGCATCTCAAGCCCACGGAACAGCGCAACATCTAATGGGTCGAGTTGTAAACCACCTGCTCCTTCTCACCCTCTCGAACATTACCGATCTTCAGGACATGGTGAGGCCCAAGCTGCGGAGAGTTTGTGATAATTTGTATAGCCTGCTCACAGTGTTTTGTGTAGGTGGTCCTCTATCACCCAGAGACTGGAAATGCTGAAACAAAACTTCTCTACGAATTTGAAGACCTTTGGATCGCGATGCTTCGCGGCAAAAAGTTCGTGAAGTACAAGAGCAAGGACATCACTGCACTGAAGAACCAGGTTGCGAAGATATCGAAGTACAGATCGACAAGCAACACGGAGTCATCTGAGCGGCTGGGCATCCTGAATGTGCTCGTGCATTCATTGTCTGAGATTATCGACAACCTGGATTTAAGCTACCAATACGACCTCCAAGAGGCTCGCGCCGGGACGAGTAGCGGAGGTTACAGAGTAAGTTTTCAGAAATGGCCTGTGTCGTCTGTGAGGCTCACTCAATGGTTTCTGACTCCCACTTGTTTCTGCTTGTAGCCCAAAGTTCCCCGCGACCACTCAATCATGCTCAACTTGACCGAGTTTATCGAGCGACTTGTCCCACGGCTCGAAGCGAAGCACTTGCGCTGTTGGGTGAGTCTACTCTCTTCAAGTAGCATATCAATAATCCTATTTGAAGCGCTCACTCCGTGTCGGCTACCATAGATTCCAAGTATGATGCTTTCGTTGTTCGAGAAATCGAGGCAGTTGCCCTTGGTGTCAGCTTTCTATCGAATTATCCGAGTTCTTGCAAGGACTGCAGATAAATTGCAGCTATTCGATCAAAACGACGAAGCCATCACATCGGGAGTCGAGGAAAATGTGCTGCGCTCATACTATGCTGTATTCAACAGTCGAGTGGTGCATAACCTTCGCTTCTACAAAGATGAACTGCTTGTTGCGACGTCTGGGTGTGTCCTCGCGGCGCCTGTTGAGCTTCTGCCCGTCGAGGACTTTGCTAAAGCAGTTGTACCCGCTTTGCTTGTCGGGCGATCCTTCCTCCCAGCGGCAGATATGGCAATGTCAAGCCTTGAACGATGGCAAACGGCAGCTCCAACAAGACTGGAGGCAGTTTATGAGCAAGTGATCCCTTGTCTCGGTGTCTATCTGGACCGAGGCACGCCCCAAGGAGAGGGACAAGGGTTCTCTCAAGAGGTGCTAAAGGACAAGGACGCAGTCGTCACTGAAGCGTCCAACGACTCGGAGTGGTCGACATTGCAGCGACGAGTGATTTCGTTTCTGGGCAAGGCCGGAGGGAAAACTTCGCTACTTCTCAGTCGAGAGTCTCCGTCGAACGGGATGACTGGTCGGGGTTTCTCGTCACATGCACTCACTCTCTCGGTCAATCTCGGAGATATATCGGTGGATCTCTCGCTCGACACTCTATTCACTCATTTGGGTGTCTTGGCGTGTGAGAGCACCGACCGCGCTATCAAGACAGCCGCGTGCGAAGCATTTCACGCACTCATATGCTACCTCTGCGGCAAGACGGCCACTCATCCGCACACGAGTGGAGCAAAGTCCGAGTATTACTCAGTGTGGCAAACGATCTTTCCTGTCATTGTGACCCTTGCAACCGACACCGAGAAGATCTGCCGATCACTTTTTGAGCCGCTTCTGTTTCAGGTGACACGCTGGCTGTGTCATGGGAGCGAGACATTTCCTCATGAATTCTCCGCGCTCTTGGATCAGCTAATCGACGGTTTATCCCACGAAACAAGCACAGCAATTCGAGAAATGTCAGGAAAGTGCCTATCGACATGTTTAACGTCGGCTGTCGAAGCTGGAAGTGGTGACACAGCTCGACGACTCGCGAAAGCAGATGCCGTCTTCCAACGGCTGTTTGCGTTGTGTCGTCATCCTGGACCGGCTCAGCGGACAGGGGCGGCAACTGCAATCAGTTATTTCCTTCGTACGCTTCGAGACGAAGATGTTGAAGTTGTGAAAGAGTTCGGCTTGCGATGCCTCAAGAACTTCCTGTTTTCACTAAAGATGTGTGGCAGAGACGCACGTGTCGGGAAGACAGATGTGCAGATCTTGGAAGACATGATCTCGAAAGCGATCTTGAAGCTTCAACGCGCCGTTGTGCGCTATCCAACTGCGTTCACACGACCGAAACATGTCGTTGCAAAAGACGATGAAACTTCACCACAAGGCAATGACAATGATGACTTATCCAGTTTCGCCGAGTGGTTGTTCCAGCAGTGTGCGAGCCGAGAGCCTGTTTTCCGGGCGATATGCCGACAGGTCTTCTTCGCGTTTGCCCCGATCGTCAGTGGGTCAAGTACAAAAGCCTGGATTGAAGATTATGCAGTTAAGGCGGAGTCGAGCAGTACAGCAGTATCCGTCCACAACCTTCTCGCACCACTCGATCAGCTTGCTGTCGTCATTCACGTTGAAGACCGTACAAATTGGAACCTGCAAGTAATGTGTGACTGGCTAGATCAGCTCACTGCGTCATTGGAATGCTACGCGTGGTGCTCCAGCATCCTCGGTGCTGATGCAAAGCAATATCTGTGTCCACCCCATTGCAGCCGTACAAAGAGGAGGCTGTCCGAGTTGAACCAGTCGGGGGTATCAGCAAGTGATTCAGACGCTCAACTTGTTGGTGTTTGGGCAGTTCGGAATTTCCTGACACATTTCGAGTCTTTTTCAGAGCTGTGCGATGATACCCGCCTAAGCCTCAACCTACGTTTTGGTCTTCGCAAATCTCTTCTGGCGACCGCGACTGCGGTGTGTGAGCTGGTGAGCACTTCGATGACGTCCGTTGCAGACACCGTGGCGTCGGAGTTGTTGAATATTCATGCGGAGCCATCACGGGAAGTCACTTCAAGGATGATAGTCGAGGCCATTGAATTGAGCTCCACTGGCGGTCGTCGACCAAACGAACAGTTGATGAAGATCAAGAAAGCATGTCAACTAATCGTCCAGCGCAATGACACGTTCACGAGGTGTCTGGTTGACGCGTCGGTGAAGCTCATGACGAGTGTGGACACCTTAGGGACGACAACCGGCAATGATAGGGTTCTTTCCTGCCTCTCATCTGTTTATACGGTGCGGATCAGTTTGCTGCTTGCGCCATTGTCTGGACTAACCTGCTGTCTTGTTTATGTGTAGCTTTTGGAATCTGGAGTACCCGTCCCCAAAGGTGCTGGTGACGCTGAGCATCTCGTGCGTCTTGCAACGCAATCACTGGACAGCTCTCTAGTGAGTCCTGCTGACCGATCAGTGGCGGTGATGGCGATGAAGGTGAGATTCCAGATTTAATCGTCTCCAAATGCTAGGGCTGACATTGCTTAACGTGCTGACTGTGTAGGTTGCGTGCTGTCTGGGATGGAATATTGAGGTGTTATTTACGGACAAAACTCTCGCGCAGCGCCTTGCTGGGATACACCGCGACCTACTCCGATTTTTTCCGAGTCAACTTGTTTGGGAAAACGTGGCGAGCAAGATTGCCACTTTTGGATCAGAGAATTATGCCCTGCGCATTGAATCCCTCATTGAGCTGCTGAGCCTTGTTGCCACGATGAGAGAGCTTCCGCCGCATTCACGTGCAATTGATGCCTTCGGCCAGACATATGCTCCACATTTCCAGAACTTACTCAAAGACTCGAAGGATGATGCATTCGCTCGCCAAGAGCAGAAGACTCGACTTTTGCTGGATGTGCTCCTCAAATCAGTTCCCGTATTTAGCGCGTGTTCCCGCAGTGTTTCCGAATCTCTGAGGGGCGAGCTATTTCCTGAGATCCGACAAGCTGTACTTACGCTCCTCTGCCGCAGAGATGTTTCACATTTCGTCAAGGGGGATTGTCTCTCTGTCCTGGCAGCAATTGGTCCAGCTCAACAGGATCACGAGAACAAGTCGGTCCAAGACGTGCTTGCTACATTCGTGATCAACGAGTTCCCGATATCATCGGCAGATGTGAAGCGCGGTTCGCGCGACCACGACATTTTCTGCTTGCTGCTGGGCAAGCTATTATCGATCGTTGAAGCCTACCGTCGAGCAGATTACCTGCGAACAATCCACTTCGCACTCAAAGAAGGCGAACGTCATCTGTTCTGGGATGATATCCGAGCCAGTCTTGGCAGACTAGCGACAGCAGTGACCACCTCAAGTGAGGGTATCGACTCGTCAGCAGAGAGGCGCGATTTCCTGGTGGACGTTACTGACTTGCTGCTCGATTCAAGCGTTGATCATAACATTCGCACCAGCTTGCTTGACGAACTCTTCATCCCCATCCTCGAGCGTCAAGCTTCAAGCGCTCTCGACAACTATTACCTGTCGCAGATCAACAAATCTCCGAGCTCAGCAACAGTGATCAGCAAGCTAGCGACAATCGTAGCAAATTCAGGAGAGATCGCGAGTCCCGGCGCATTCCTCTCTGCAGCAGTTGCCTTTTCACTCGTCGAAGTGCTGTACCGCCTTGTTGACCCAGACAAAATTCGCAGCGATATAAACAACGCCTTCTTGGGCCACTCGAACGGCAAAGGTCGCGAGTTCACGATGCTTGTGTGCAAATGCGCGAGCAAGTTTGTAACTAAGTCGCATGATAGCTTGAACGACAACACCCGCTTCACGTGCTGGAAGGCATACAACTGCCTCCTCACAGCTGTCTCGCGCACGCAAAAACAGGAGAAATTCTTCGACCAGATATTGTTTCAAGAATCGTTGTGGATCAACATCATAGATATCGCAAAGGAATACGAGCTACACACCGAGACGAAGCCGTTTGAGCGAGTCCCGCTCTCGCGATTTTCAGCTCGTACTCTCCGTCAGCAGCAACAACAAATCGAGGATGCTTCTACCCAAACGAGCGGCTTGAGCAATGGCCACAGTGCGAGTCGAGGCTCGTCTGCCTCGCTTCGCTTCTTTACTGAGAGCAGTTTGAGCCAAGCAAGCTTATCTATTGACCAGTCACAGCAGCTCGAGCTGGCCGCTCATGAAGCGATCTATGACGGCGTCGAAATTGAGCTGGACGCGATAAACGATCATCCCTGCATGATCCCTTTGTTGCGCGTGCTGAAACAAATGAAAGCAGACTTCGGGGATAGCTGGAGCGATCTATTCATGCCTGTCTGGATGAAGAAGATCTACGATGTTGCGGCCAACCCAACGATCGACCTCAACATCAGACTGTTCATAGTCAAAGTCGTCCTTGACGTTCCCGACGTGTTCGAGAAATTCGGCTCAATGTGGGCGGGAGTGTTGATGGATTCGTTACTTGAAGCGACGGGTACATCTTCTTCGGGAAAGCCACCGGAGTTCCACTATTTACTTCGTGACTTGTGCGGGCTTCTATTGGACGAGTGGAAGGAGTTAGATCTGGCCCGAGTGAGCACCACAGCAAGCCGTTTCGTGAACGAGCTAATCGAGCTGGCACCCAACGAAGACCTAAACTTCATTATGCAGGACAACCTCTTGCTTGTCACGCAGCTTATTTTGCAGTGGAAGGCGCATATCCGTGTAGACACTCCCACATTGTCGAGGCTTCTTTCGTCACAAGCGGAGAGCCCTCGTCGGGATGCTGCAAATCGGTATGTTGCTCTCCAAGTCATCAGTGCAGTGCTCTCCGCAGGACTCGTTGCGCAGCTCTCATCGGACTTCGGAAACTCGATGAACGATGGCATTTCATTAGAAGACGGTGTCACTCAGGCGTTGGAGCACACGCGACCATCAATCTACAACATCGCGGCAGAAGTCAGTGGGTTGTTGATGGTTGCACGAGAGCACGAAGTATCTGGATTCAGCTCTTCTCATGCATTCCGCTCGAAAATCCTGGATCGAATCACCAAGTATTACAGCGAAGAGGATTTCGGTCGGTTCCTCGCTCTCCTTCGAAGTGTGTCGCTACACGATGCAAGTGTGTTTGATTCCGTGATGGTGCATCGCCTATCGTTCGTGCTTCCCAAAGTTCTTGCAATCGAGGCGTGGTCGCTGAGCGCGGTTGAATGCCTCAAGAACGCGGTGAAGAACACTGATGACAAGAAGACTTTGTTCACGCATTGTCAAACAGTCTTGCCGCGATTACTCTCGCACCGCAACGGATTGGTCCAGCTCCATACAGTCCAGCTGGTGGAGTCACTTCTCAGTGGTCTTGATGAAGATATCATAAACCGGTTGGTTGCGTCAGAACAGCTCGGAGGGTATGACCTGTTCGCGCAATCACGAGACCAGCAAGATCCAGTAGCTCGTCGCGTGTTCATTGACCTTGCGACAAAGCTCTTCGATCGGAATCTGGAGCCCTCAAGCGCGGAGCGAATCCGCGAACAGCTTTTGCGTGGACTCGCCGACAAAGACGACGGAATACGTTGCCTTGTAAGGGAGTTTTGGTATTCGACAACCCTCGCAAATGCATCCTGCAGTGGCCGACTGACCGAGCTCTTCCATCGCCTCTTCGCACCAGGGGTAGCGGACCAGTGGGTATTGTACTCGACAAATGTGCTTCTCGATATGAGCTCCAAATCCGATGAGTACGAAAACGCGCTGTTCAAGAGCCCGTTGAGCCAGAGTGAATTTCACGAGGCCCCGATTGACGCTGCCTGGGAGTCAAAAGATCAGACAATGACCCCGCTGTTTTCCGTGGAAGCGGACAAATTCTCTGCTGCTGCCATGTTCGCCAAACGCGCCATGAAAGGCCCAGCTTCAACTCAAACTTTCTCGATTGGGACGTCAACTTCACTGATGGATGCAACATTACCTTCGCAGTCACAGCTGATTTCGGCCAGCCTTGGTAAGTCTGACAATGTTGTACTTCATCGCGATTCCAAGAAAAGTTGACTTAGTTTATTCTACTTGTGCCGTAGCCTCCCAAGCATGGATCGGAACGGGGTCTCTGTCGCAAGGCTCCCTCAGTGCCTCGCTTAGTGAACCTCAGCCACAAATACGCAGACAACGACGATTCACAAAAAGGGGAGGTGCGACAAGTATGACCTCGCGAGACGGAACTTTTTCCCAAAATGACAAACATGAAAGCAAATCGGACAAAAGATTTTTCCAGGAGCAATACGCTTTGCTAAAAAGGAACGAAGAAGCCATGTTAAACCGACAGAAGAAGGCTCGATCGCAACAAGTGGTCATGCGCAGAAAGTATCGTGTGGGAGACTACCCTGATATCCAAATCAAGTTGCGTGACATCATCGACCCTCTCCTGACACTCTGCGAGAAGCATGGGCAAACATCCACAATCGTGCTAACAAGCTTGATACCAGCAATTCTGACTTCAAAGCCAGTTATCCAAGACGTAGCGGGACTTGAGATTCTCGGGACGTATATGGACCGCGCGCTTGTTGAAGGCAAGCACTCTTTGGAATTTGTGGGTGCTGTTCACTTGGCGTACTTCGCTACTTTTATGAAGGACACGAGCTTGGTCAAGCTAGTCAGCGTGACACACTCTTCGATCGCAGCGAGCAGTCTTGCCAGCAGCAGCACTCTGTCTGGAGAACTGATCTTGGAGGAATACTTGAACTTGGAAGTGTATCACACAAGAGACGAGGCGGCCGAATGCTGGGACCAGCTATACAAGGTTCTAGCGGCGAACCAAAAGAGGAATCTGCTTATTGCTCTTGCCTCACAGTGCTGCAGCGTAGACGAGTCAAAGCTGGCTCTTCAAACTCAATTAGCAGGAGACTTGCCAGGGGCTGTCGCCTCGTATCGAAAAGCCGAGTCTGTACTTGAAGCTGAGCTTGAGCTGGAGCCAGAGGACAAACGCCTTGGCGCTCGCTTTGAGTTGCACCGTTGTACATGGGAGCGCTATGGTTGTCTTGCAAGTCTCAACAGTTGGGAGAAGCTTCGGCATGAATTCTGGAGCTCAAACAAGCAGTTTGAGTTCATTTGGGGAGAGTCGTCACCATACTTGGAGCAAGGTGTCGGTCATTGCTTACGTGCGTTGCTAGGCACGCAAGGCTTTTGCCCAGTCGATGATGACGACTCAGAACTTCAGGCGTTTTTGACTCATGCACAGCAAGACACACAACGATGGGAATTACTGATGTCTCGGTTCGGTATTGAAGTGTGTCTCGCGTACATTGCGCTGGGAGAGATTGGACAAGCTCGTGTTCATATTGAACAAGTGTTCACGAGCTTGTTGGGGCGGTGGACCGCAACGAGCAAGATTGCAAGGCTAAGTCGGTTGGAGATACTGCAAAACCTATCATCAGCAGTGGAGATTGAAGAAGCGCTCACGCTTGTCAGCCTGCAATTTTCTAATGCTAAGGACCAAGAGCAAACCAAGCTACAAGCGTTCACGAGCAAGTGGTCTAATGTGCTTCCGTCGCTTGGGGAAGGTTCCATGACCGCTTGGTCGCAGTTCTACATGGTACAGCGAGTGCTGAGTGGCTTGATCAAGGAAACGGGCAAGACAGAAGGAGTCCTGTCGGCACAGAACGTCGTCTCGATCAACCAAGACCTTGCACAGCTCATGCTTCGCTACGCTGGCGCCGGTGTCGAGAATAACATCTTGGCGCTTGCATCAAAGTATCTCAAAGACTACCGCGAACTGTGCAACTCTGAAGGCCTTCCCAAGGTTAGCGTTCTTATGGTGGATGTCTTTGTATCACATGTATTGAAGCTCGCAGAGCGCCAAGCTCAGAAGTCGGTTGTCAACGGGGAGCGTCTCGCGCCAGACGCTGTTGCTACGATCACGAGGTACTACCAGTCTTCGACGAAGATGTTTGACAATGAAGACATTCTCGAACTACTTGAGAAATTGCCACTTGCGGACCGCGTGGCCATGAACTCATTGGAAGCAAAGACATTTGGGACAGCTGCGCAATTTTACATGACTGCGGGGATCGACGCAGCTTCGGCAGAGGAGTTCTTTAGAAGAGCTGTTGATACGTTCCAGCGCAGCACGCGAGCCATCCCAGCGCCAGCCAACGCTGAAAATGATCAAGTCTCGATGGATGCTTACGGAGAACGTTCAGCTCATACTTCTTTTGATCGCTGTCGCACAACGTTTATCCAGTTCCTAATCGACATCCTCTTTAGTGCAAACAATACCGACTGGACGAGACTGATAGATCGTCGGACACTCGTGAGCGCGCTCATGGAGAACGTACTCGGCGGAATGGCCAATGGGAACGAAGAGTGTGCGAACTACTTTCCCCAGCTTTGCGAAGTGCTGCCTGCCTTTCCGGACATCGTTGCCGACTTCGAGAAACTTGTACTCACTCAGGTTCCCATCTGGACGTGCCTCCGGTGGTCTTCACAACTGCTCGCTCTCGCGGCGGGCCCGATCGGCCCCACGATCACTAAGATTCTTGAGAAGGTGACAATGACAACCACTGATCGCGTCAATCAGATACACGCATTGTGCTCAACACTAACACTCGTCCGTGCTTTTTATGTATTCTAGATGGCAGCAGAGTACCCAGCAGCGTTGTTTTACGACTTCAAGCTCACTTCCGGTGATCTGAACGCCCGCTCAGGAGCTTCGAAAGTAGATCTGAGTCGTCTCACTCGACTGCTATCGAATCCCGTGATGGAAAAGTTCGTCGACGCTCTCCGATTGTACGTGGCCCCTGGTTTACCAAAACGGACTGGCGTGGAAGGCTGACGGGTGCTGACATTCTGGCAACGTAAGGATCCACCACCCCGAGTTGCGCCTGAAAGAAGGTCTGCGCGAGTTGGCAAAGCTTATCGAGGACGGCAAGACTGCGGCAGCGAAAGCGAAAGTGGCCCACATTTGGCAGGACTGCTTTGCGACGGAGCACGCTCGACTTGGGGGGAAAATCGGACACTATAATCGTGATTGGGCACGGCGTGCAAAGCGTGATGTCGAGAAAATTATGGGACGAGATGGGTCGAACATCTCGGCAAAAAGCGTTCTCGCTGCTCGCGAGTGGATCGCGAACAATTTCAGCGTGATACCAGGCAAACATGGAATCACGAAAGACATGAAGGCTCGCTTGTCTGACTTCGCGGAGTGGCTCGATGAGTTTGACCATTCGAGTAGCCGCTTGGAGCTCCCTGGGCAGTATACGACGCGTAGGTTTAGTCACTGCTGGGCGATCGCTTTGAGTACCTTCTCACTTGACTGTTGTTTGCATGCCTAGGTTGGGGAAAACCTGATCCAACTAGTCACGCCCATATCCTGAGTATCCACGCGACGCTTGGTGTGCTCGCGTCGAAACAACTCCCCAAGCAGATCACGCTTCATTGCAGTGACCAGAGCACCCACACATTCCTCGTGAAAGGCGGCGAGGATTTGCGACTCGACCAGCGTATTGAACAGTTGTTTGATGTCATGAACCAGATCCTATCGAGCGACCCGCGGTGCCGTGATCGCAGTTTGCGCACAAAAACATATAAAGTGATCCCCATGACGACAGAGATCGGTATGATCGAATGGATTCACGGCACGTCGACACTGAAAGGTATTATCGAGCGGCAGCTCGTGCAGGATCCGCGGTGTCAGCAATTGCAGAGCAACAAGCGCGCCAAGCTGCAGCTGTTCAATACCATCCCGGCGAAGCAATACGAGACGTTCCTCATGAAGCAGCGCGGCAGCTCGTTTGCAGCCAAGGTCGTCGGGCCGTCTCGCCAAGAGGTGACAGCAAATTTTGACACAGTGCAAGATCTCATCCCGGGCGACTTGCTACGGCGCCAACTGATCACACTTGGCAGAGACCATGAAAATTTTATCTCGATTCGAGACGAGTTTACGAGCTCGCTCGCCGTGTTCAATGCCTGTTCGTACATTTTGGGCATTGGGGACCGCCACCTCGACAACTTTTTGATGGACCACGCGACAGGGCGCGTGATTGGCATTGATTTTGGCGTGAGCTTTGGTGCGGGTGCGAGCGTGCTGCCCGTTCCAGAGCTCATTCCGTTCCGCTTCACACGGCAAATGGAGAGCGTGCTGTTGCCGTACGATAGCTCGAACCTGTTGGTTCAAGATATGCAGGCAGTGTTCGAAGCGCTGCGCGACAAGAAGCAGGTCATTGAGAGCGTCATGAACGTGTTTCTCCACGAGCCGCTGCTGGACTGGCAGCAGTCGACCACGACCCACCAGAGCGAGATTTTCAAAGAAGCTTCGATTAGCGATGAAGTCACTCAAGTCGACGACGACGTGGTCATGGTGGACAACAGCAGCATCGCAACCAACAGTAGTGCAGGCAGTACCGACGTTCCTTCGGCGCCAACGTCCAATAAGCGTGCCAAGCGGCAGGCGTCGACAAAGATGTCGTCTTCATCGTCTTCCTCGTCGTCAAGATCCACACGAGCGTCCTCGTCGATGTTGTCTGCACCGACGACAGCGTGGCTCCCCGACGTGAAGATCGCGATCGCGCGACGCAAGCTTGATGGGCTCTCTCCACGCGTGCTGCTCAAGGAAGAGCTCGCGCAGAACCCGCACCTGGGCAAGCAACTCAAACTCTTCCACGCGCTCGTGGACACTGCGGTTGCCACGGGCGCGCCGCCGAGCGCGACGCCGATGAGCGCACTCGCACAGGCCCAAGAGCTCGTGGCACTCGCGACGGCCCCCGACCTGTTGGGCCGCACGTACCATGGCTGGATGCCCTGGCTCTAGATGGAGAGCCACTGCGATCCTTACTTGATCATGGCTGCTGAGCAGGGTGAAGAGCAGAAGCATCAGGACACATTTTCACGGATAGGATGAAAGAGGATGAGATCTCATTTTTCGCGTTCTGAAAGTTTGTGCGTATCTTTGGGTTTCCACTCGTTTGATCTTTTGGCGCATCGTGGGGCTTCAGTGCGACCGACCCGTCGAGCCAGCGAGTAACGCGGGCAGCTAAACAACTGGCAACGCGACGACGGCAGACCAGACCGTGCCAGAGACTACCCCAGGAACGCCAATCACGGTGCTTCGCCGGCTACTGCGGCCGACTGACTTGGAGCCCCAGGAGAAGTGCCAGGGCAGGTACGTCGGGAACGAGATGGCGCGTGACTCGGTGGACTACTGTTCTTTGGGCTCTTCCAGCGCGACTGGATGAGGGATGTGCAGGGCGAATCGATCGTTGCCAGGACATTCACGCTTCTGCTGAATTCGACCAGCCCCTCCATCCCTCCACCGAACCCGGATCAGCGGCCCATGAACACTTCGCTAGCCGCCAACCTGTTGCTGACTAGCGCCACGAGGTCGTTCAACTACACTCCGGCAAACGGGAGTTCTGGGTCAATACCCAACAGGCCGAGTGGCCGAGAAGACAGTTGCGATTGGATTGCTACGCCCGGACGAGAGCCAAGCGACCGAAAGCGACAAAGCGCGCTTGGTTTGCCGAGCATGCATCAACATTCTTTTGTCGTTGGGACGTGGACTCGGCCATGACTCGACCGCCAATGGCAAGTTCTCCTACGTCGATCGCCGCGGCAACGACGCTCGCGTTCGACAGCAACGCCCAGCGGTTTGACGTGTTGCTCTCGATCCCGACCAACAGGACCTGAATCACGGTCGAGGGCTGCGTCGTGCTTGCCGTGGCACTGGCGCTGGCATCGCCGACGCGTTCGAGATCGAGATCGAGGCTGTGGCGATGCCACCACGAGCGTGTGAGGTAGGAAAAGGACGGCGTCTTCCTCAGCGAAAGGGTATCACAGAAAAAGCGAGCCGTTTGGCCTGGAGGCCTGGAGGGCTCGAGGGGACTGTACTGCTCCTGGGCGACAGCCCTCCCCGTTGTGTGCCATGGCACCAATGGCATGCCACGTCCAGCGCCATCGTGCGCGTCCACCACAGGAGCCTCTTTGCCACGCCAACCGGTGGCTCTCGCGACCCGTTGCGGGGCGCGTGCCATGGTACTGCCATGGCTGGATGCCATGGCGCTTCGATCAGCCAGCCACGCGCCGACGAAGTCGTTGAGTCAACGCGCCCCGGACTGATCCGGATGACAGAGGAAGAAGAGCCCGCGCCACGAAGTGCCATCACAGACGTGCACTGCGTGCCGTGGAGCAATCACAGCGAGTGCCATGCGCCGGCTTTCGCCACCGTGGCAGTCAGACAGGGTGGCACTGATGCGTCCGGCAACGAAGTCTGATGGATACAGCCGATCTCTTCTCCGGCATCGTGGAGCCCGTCGATTCGGTTCTTGGAGAATCGAGAATTTCTTCCGAACACCCCCCCCCCAAGCGACGGAAAATATTGTTCTCGGCATGAATTCTCGGCAGAACATTCCGGCACCGGGGGCGGTACAGACAACTAACTCACTGGACGCTGCTCATGGGCTTGACAGACTATGTTCATCTCGCCGCTCGCTGCCCATCCCTTTGGTTTGTTGGTCAAACCATCTCTCGACGATGATTGCATCATGGTTGTGTGCATGTGCCGCTTGTGCGGGGCAGCTCCGGGTCATTAAGGAATGAAGGTCGTGGATCCACTTGCTCCCTGTCTCTGAAATTGTGATCTGCGATCTCATTGGACGGAGGCCTCACGCCTTCTCGCCAAACGTTGTCATGGATTAACGGGATTGGCCAGCGGCGCGCAGTCCTCGACTTGGGGCACAGTGGGATGGGGCAAAAATGTGCGACAGGCTACAAAACCTCTTCTAATTTATGAAGTGGGGGAGTCATAAGGCGTTGTGGGAGTTTGTGCTTTTCTGAAACCTATCGAAAGATAATATATGTGAGGTACGATTAGCTCACAGAATATAGTTTCTGAAAGAATGGGTGATTTTGACCACGTCACCACTCGAGCGAATGTTGCTTGAAGCTGCACCCCCAAAACGGGTCCGACGGTGCTGTTCCCGAAACACGCTCGACCTGTCGGTCTATCCAACGGCATCCACAATCGCCACGTTCAGCTACAGTACCCACCCCAAACGTTCTGTGGCACGCGTACTCCTGCCTTCTTTCCCCTTTCGTTGGCGTCGATTCCCTCTCCTCCAGTGCTGAAAATAGAAACCCAAAGTGAGTTGTGTGTGTGTCGGGACCGAGTGCCACGGTGGCGGCACGTGGCCTTGGCGCAACCTTCGTGCGACATTATAACCTGCTGACGTCTTTTTGTCACCGGTTGGTGCCACAATCGGCAGAGACGACACGGTTCTTGGTTCTATCCCAGCAGCACATCGCATTCCGCGCTTGGCCCAACGTTCGTGTGCACGGAGCCCGCCATCACCTCTCCCACCCATCGCCCCCGTGCGCGTTTCCGGCTGGCCCAAGGCACGCGCCAGGACTAAGCACAGTTTCCGAGAGCAAGAACCGACGACGCGACGAAGGCGAGCACTTTGTTCCACGACGTACAGTACAGTACGTACCAAAGGTCGTCCCTCCTCCGCTCCGCTCCACTCCACTCTCCCTCCGCTCCCCCCGCGATCTTTCCACCGGCGCGACTGTTGCCACGAGCGCCTTTTATCTCCCGCCTTTGATCGACCCGACGAATCCGAGCCTCTCACAGCGGACCGCTCGTTTGCGGGGGTTGTGTGTGTGGCGTCGGTTGCAGTTGGTGTGGACTCGGACTCATTTCGAAACAGGCCCGGCGCGTGGACCAGTCACCGACGAGCAGGCGCGTGCCCTCCTCTCCTCTCTCCTCCTCCCCTCCCACATCCTCCGTGTTTTCCCCTCCGCCCGAACGCTGTTCCCAGATCGACACCCTCACCGAGCGCGAATCTCCGCTGTCTCGACAGACGTGTTGTTTTAGTGCTCCTGTGACAGCGCCGTGGCCGATTCACCGGATCAGAGATCAATTTCCCCGGTGCCGCGCAAGCCGCCGTCCGCTCCGCTGATCCTCCTCCTCCTCCTCCTTCTCCTCCGCCAATGGCCATCATGGGCAGTCTCCACGGACCGTCCTCAGCTTCCTCCGAGAAGACCCCGCTCGTGCTGGGCTCGCCCCGCCATGGCGCCACCAAGCCGGCCATGGCACCACTCGACCTCGAGCGTGGCCGCGCCGCGCTGCCACCGCTCCGCCGCGCGCCGGCCTGGGCCTTTTGGGCCGCGACGTCGCCGTCGCACCGCTTTTTCCTACTGCTGCTCATGAGCTGCATCCCGTTTGGCGGCCACTTCGTCAAGAACGGCATGTCCGCACTCGAGCCGCTCATGCTCCACGACCCCGACTTTGCGCTCTCCAACACCATGTACGGCGCGCTCATCTCGGCCGTGTCCGTGCCCAACATGTTTATCCCGCTCTTTGGCGGTCGGCTGCTCGACAAGAGCGGCCACCGGAGCATCCAGTTTTTCCTCGTCTGGATTTGCGTCGGCCAGGCCATTTTCGCCGTCGGCATGGAGCTCCAGCTCTTTTGGCTCGCGCTCTTTGGGCGCGTGTTCTTTGGCGTCGGCGAAGGCTCGGTCGTCGTCGGCGCGCGCGTGTTTGTCGCGCACTGGTTCCGCGACTCGGAGCTCACGTTCGCCATGGGCGTGGCCGTGGCCGTGACCAATCTCTCCAAGATGCTGGCCAAGGCCACGGTCGCCCCCGTGGCGCTCTACTTTGGCGGGTACGTCCAGGCGCTGTGGTACGGCGTGGTCATCTGCCTGCTCTCGGTTCTGGTCGGCGTCGCGACGTGTACGTACACGACCCGGCTCCGCCGGCTCATCAAAGACCGCGTCCAGCACGACGCGCCGCTCGACGACGGGCTCGGCTGGCTCCAAGAGTACGCCGACGGCAAGCGCCGCAAGCGCCAACGGCGCCTGCGCCACGGCCACACCCACCACGAGCCCGTGACCTGCGAGTCGGTCCAAGAGTTTTCGTCCATGTTTTGGACCGTCGCGATCCTCCACGTCGTGTTTGTCACGGTCTTCCACCTCTTCCAGAACGTCTCGAGCAGCTACTTGAACGAGCGCTACGGCTACTCGGTCGTCAAGTCGGGGCTCGTGAGCGCCGTGTCCCACACATTCGTCGTCTTCGCGCCGTTCATCGGGCTGTTCATCGACCAGTTTGGCGGCCGCATGTACTGGATCGTGGCCTCTGCGCTGCTCTCGATCCTCGCCTACGGGCTCATGATCTTCACCGAGGTCACGCCCGTCGTGTCGATGCTGCTCATCTCGGTCTGCCTCTCGTTCACGCCCACGATCCTCATGGCCGCGATCCCGAGCACCGTGAGCCGCAAGTCGTTTGGCGCGGCCTTTGGCATCGTCGAGATCACGGACGCCGTCGGCGCGTCCTTTGGCAACCTGCTCATCGGCTACCTGCGCGACAAGACGGGCAGCTACGATCTCGACATGTTTGTGCTCTGGGGCATGGCCATCGTCACGTTCGCGCTCAGCATCACGCTCGTGCTCCAGGACAAGCTCCACGGCGGACTGCTCAGCGCGCCCAGCGCACGGCGCCGCGCGCTGTCGATGGGCGACGACGAGCCCTTTGAGCCCGTGATCGTCCGGGAAACCAGCAGCGACGACAGCGCCGGCGACAGCCCGCCACGGGACCCACGGAAACCGCCCGTCTCGTACCAGGCCACCTCGACCACCGGCGCGGCCGTGTGATGGTCGATCCGAATAGTCCAGCTAGGCACCCCCCGGTGCGCACCACAAGAACTCCGTGTAGAATATCAGAAACCCTTCCATCGAGCCCCCACACCAAATACTAGTAGACACCTTGCTTGCGATCTATGCTACGACGACCAACGGCTCGTGCGTTTGGTTACAGCGCGAGCGGCGCGCTCATCGCGAGCAGCAGCTTGTGGCGGAGCACGCTCGCGCTCGAGTACGCCGGCAAGTGGAGCCGACTGCAGTGCGCGTCGACGACGTGGACGACCGGAAAACACGCGTCCGGGTGGTCCTGCGCGTCGGCGAGCGCGTCCACGAGTTCGAGTCGGAAGAGCGACGGCGGCACCTCCGTGTCGAGTCGCGAGGCCAGTGCGAGCTGCCGCTGCCAGGCCTCGATCGGGTCGTCGTCCAGTTTGCCACCGAGGAACCGCAGCAGCGCCTGGCGCTCGAGGCTCGACAGTGCGTGGGCCGTGGCCCAAAACGCCACGTGGTGGGGCGAGTGGCGATCGTACACAGCGTGGCACTGGAGACGGTCGATGGCAAACACATCCGTGTCCGACAGGCGCCGGCGTAGCGACGCGGGGCTCGAAAGCTGAAGGCACTCGTACGGCACGACCGTGCAGAGCCCGTCACGGACGGCGTCCACTACCAGTGTACGTGCGCCACGCCGCCGTCGACCCACTGGGTCCGTGGCAGTGCCATCGTCGTCCTCGCGGTCGCCGGGCGGCAGCAACAGGTCCGTCCAAAAGCGACGCGAGACGAACTGCAGTGGCACGATGGCCTTGGCGCGCCAGACCATACCCAGGAGCTGGCCCAGCTGGAAGAACCACGCGAGCGCCTCGTCGGCGAGTCCGCCACTGCCACACTCGGGCAGCACCATGGCCACGTTCAGGTCCAGCTCTGGGTGGCGACTCGAGCCGCTGGAGGTGTCGTCAGTCGTCACGGGAATGAACAGCGGGAACCGTGGCGATTGGAGCTCGATAAAGATATCGTCCCAGAAGGTGAGGTATTGCGACGCGTGCTCCGCGAGCACCGAGGCGTCGTGGGACGCCCCAGCATCCATAATGGGGGATGACGACGGCTCCAGGAACGCGAGGTGGAACGTGCGAGTGAGCGACGGGAGGTGGTCGGCTCGGGGCACGGCACACTGGCGCCGGCACTCGGACGGTTCCACCGCTGAGAGCTGTGCATGGACCTGAGCGAACAATGTCCCCGTGCAGCGGTCCGTCGGTGGCATTTGGCCGACCCATGGATCCGTCTTGGTGGTCGAAGAGCGCCAGAAGGGGGTCGCGCGACCCTC
The DNA here is from genome assembly GCA_023335895.1 of Pythium rishiriense. Lineage (NCBI taxonomy): Eukaryota > Oomycota > Peronosporomycetes > Pythiales > Pythiaceae > Pythium > Pythium rishiriense. The sequence continues at coordinate 37,996 of JAADVT010000002.1, forward strand.
AGATGGGAGTCGGATCTTCAGGCGGAACATCTCCCTAGGTTCGCCCAGCGTAGGGTCAGTGTCAGCATCGCTTGCCAGGCCCACGAGCGTCGGCGTCGCGGTTCGCCGTAACGCCTCCGAGATGAGCTGCTCGCGCTGCGAGGTAAACAGCCGATCGCGCAAGAACTGGAGCAGCTCACGCCGCGGCATCTCACTGACCCCAGACGCGTGGACCGGTGACACAACGTCGGACGGGAACCCGGCGCTGGCTGCGAGCCGTGCCGTGGCCGCGAGCGTCTCCTTGCGCTCCCTCTCGGGGTCTGTGTCCGCACCTCCGCTCGTGTCACGCCCAGTAGCAGCGCAGACAGATTGTTCCCAGCGCCGTGACGAGTCGGACGAAAGAAAGAGCCGCACACATCGATACACGTGCTGGTTGGCGTCCAAGAGGAACGCGAGGCGCATCCGTAGCGAGTTGTGGCTGAGATCCGGCGTATCGTGGGGCAATGCCACGCGGAGCGTGTCCACGACGTCGTGGAGCACGATAGCACTCGAGAGGTCCGCATACGAGAGCTGGTACGGGGACCGAAGCCCACGGTGAGTCGCGATTGCGTCGACGAAAGAAACGAGCAACGCGTCTATCTGTGGACCCTTGCTCTCCAGCGAAGTTTGGATCCGGTGAAAGTCGGTCTCCGATTCGACCTCCGCATGTGATGCCACTTGGGGAAGCTCGTCGAGCGGACCATCTTCCGTACCGTCCGCCTGGTGTGCATACCGTCGGACTCGATGCACGGGGTACTCATCCGGCGCGCTCACCATATCGCGGCACGCACTCAGGCTCCAACAGCCGAGGCTCGCAGTCGCCTTGCCTGCCGACGAGACCACGAGCGCATCCGCGACCTCGTACCACAGCTCGTGGTTGTAGGACCCTAACACGACGCACTGCCCGCGGCTCGTGAAGATGGCGTCGCCCGGGGCTAGCCCAAAGACCTCGACCACGACGTCTCGCCGCGCGTCGATCTCGATCACCTCACCTAGTCCGACTTCGCGCCAGCACATGTCGCCTTTGCTCCACTTGCGCCACACACGGTATATTTCGGTGCAGATAGACGGCAAATCGTCCGCGTGGCCGCTGGTCTGGTGTTTGGCGAGGGTCAGCACATACCGCGCCGACGCGATGAGCTGAAGTACAGACGCGTGTTGGCAAGGTGCGGCCGGCTGACCCACGCTATGGAGCGACGACCCCGGTGAGCGCGGCACCAGTAGTGTAAGCTGGTCGTCTTTGTTGTACAGCGAGAAGGCCGGATACCACTTGCACCCGATAGTAGCTCCAGAGGACAAGCCACCACCTCCTGGCTCGATGCGGGCACCCGTGGCGACGTGCAAGTTGGTGGCGGCAACGCCCAGGAACTCGCCGTTGCGGCTGTACGAAAGCGTACGCGCTCCACAGTCGAGCGTGACCTGGAGCAAGTCGCCTTGCTTGAAGATCTCGCCGTACGAGTGGATCTTGCTCTTGTTGTGCCACACGGCCTTGTTGGCGAGAAAGCCGTAGCCAAAGGCGTCGCTGCCTACGTAGTTTTCAAGGCTCGCGTCGGCTGTGGCGACGCCAATGAAAATGTTCTTGGACACGCACGAGTCGATGCGCACGTGCCAGTGGTGGACACCCTCGTCAAAGCCGACCGACGCACGCACAGTGTGCCATTTCTTGTTGACGAGGTTCTTGACCGTGCGGTTGCGGTTCGAGAGCACGAGGTTCTTGCCCGCGGCTTCGGGGTCCAGCTCAAACGTCGGTTCGGGCGGGGTCCGTACGAGCGCGTCTCTTACGACCGTTGCTACCATTGTGGTGCTGTCGTGGGTTTCGTTCTCAGCCGTTGATACTGCCAATGGGTTAGGCGATTTGATAATGCGGATCGTGTAAATAGTGTCGGGAACCAATTGACGCAGCACGAGTGAGCCCTTGCTCGGCAGGAAGTGGGGTACGCCGCTTGCGACTTTAGAAGGCGAAACGTTGATCGTCGCGCTGTCTTCGTTCCCACCGATCACGCGCAAGGAGAGAACCGAGCTATCGATCGACGCCGACTCGCTGGACACGCCGTCCATGAGACTCGATGAACCCGCTTGAGACTCGGCGCATTCCCACGAAATGGTCACGTACGTTGAGGCGATCTGTTCGACGCGTAGAACTATTTCGCTCTGTGAACCTTCGTGGGTCAACTCGGAGAGGGACCCAGGTTTCGTTGAGTGAGCGAGAACAATCTCCCATAATGTGGAAATTGGTGTGGGGAACGCAATCTGCCTCGACTGGTCTTTGCGCAAGAGCTTTGCGAGAAGTTCGACAAGAAAGTGAACTGGGTTCAGGGATGGTGTCGACTGCGTTAGTGGGAGCGGCTCCGTCATCTTGACCATCAGCAGCACCGTGTGCAGCATAGAGAACGCGACGTTCCGCCATGCTGTCGTATTTGCACTCGTTGCCCTCGCGGCCAGCCTTGTGACGTCATTAACAAATATGGGCTCTACAAGATCTTGGATCACGCCTCGCCGAGTGGCGATGGGGATCGACTCGGCATTATCGTGGATATTGCGTTGTACCGAGCGTAAAGTCAATACCAGCCACAGAGTCCATCGCGCACCCATAGCATCCGATATTCCGTTCGCGACAGACTTCGAATGCATCTTGGCGCGTGTGCCGCGGCGAAGTGCTTTGGCAACTTGCGCCAAAATTTCCGCCACGATGGACTGGTGGAGTGGGAACGTGGTTAACTCTGCGGCGTGGGCATGCTCGAGCTCATGTTGGAGTAATCTCGCGAGGCTTTTTTGGAGACGCCTCTCGTCCGATTGGTGTACAGCGCGGGAGACGCTCACGGGCAGTTCTCGCGCGTCCAACTGGAGTTGCCGGCGCAAAAAGCGAAATAGCCCTGGACGTTCGCCGCTCGCCCATTGCGCTACGATCGGGTAGGTCTGGTGCACCTCGCTGTGCTGGCCAAAAAGCAACGTCTCGACCAACAGACGCACGTACGCAAGGCTCAAGACCGAGTGTGCGACCAGGCTCGCTGGTAGGAGATCTTCATCGCCGCCGTGGCCCCGCTTGGTCGGATTTCTAGGCGTCTCATGCTTTGCCTGAATGGAATCACTTACCGTACTGAGATCAAGCATAGCGAAACGCTGTCGTAGTGAGCCACTTGAGATACTCGAGTAGAATCGCTGTACTGTCGTCGCATCATTTCCACAGCCTCGCGTATCATCATCCTCGCCTTCTTCATCCGTATCGTCCATCCAGTCACCAAGCAGGAATGGATTTTCATGGGCCATCGGCTCGTCCGTCGGACGACGCGTTGCTTCGGATACAGATTCAAATTGCTTTCTCGACGAGGACGATAGCGGTACTCGGCTGCGCAAGAACTGTTCCGAGTGAGGCCGACCGTCTCGTGTTGGGCTAAGCGCGAGCTGCCATGTTCGGCGCCCCACAGCCCTCTGCCCAACGCTCAGGCCAACCGACAAGTCGTCGTGTGCTCTACGAGCCGCGTCAGTTGTAGACAACGAGTTGGTTTCGTCTGTGCCTCTTCCTTGAGTCAGGTGGGTCTCGCCAACGGACGAAGATGCCTCGCTTTCCATTTGCTCGAGGATCCAAGGGACCGCACCGGAGTCATTCAGTGTGAAGGTTGTCTCTCGCGCACAGCGGATAGCCCAGCTCTCCGGGAAGCCAAGCGCAACCAGACCCTGGACGACTTCCACTTCCCGGTCTGCGTTATCACCGCTGTCGCGTTCGTCTTTATCACCGTGGTCGTTGTCATCTCCCTTGTTTTCTCGCAACAGTTCTCCGAAAGTCGCCTGGATACAGTCGACAAGCGATTCCGATACGAGCGGCTCGTTCTCCTCATCTACGAGTGAGCCAGGCAACCGTTGGGACAGGAATGGAACGGGATTTTCGCCAGATTTTGAAGGATGATAGATGTGGTACTGAGAACTGATCGGCGTTGTGGGCGTTGCTAGCGGACTGTAAGTACCGTCCGCTTCCGCTGCTTCCAAACTCGTGCCGTCATCGTCCGATGCGAACTCACTGTCGTTGGTGACTAGCTCGTCGTCACTCGGATCCTCAACGGTCAAGTTGCTTTCGTCCATTGCGAGTGCAACAGCACGAAGTCGTTGCGAGTCTAGCGTGGAGCCAAGCCTCGGCAAATGAAATTGACGAGAGGCGTCGTGGGTAGAGCGCCCTTCTTTCGTGGATTTATTGCAAGTAGAACTCGCGCCAAAGTCAAATCGCACGCGCTGATCGGCATTCAATGAAATCGCTGGGAAGAGCAGCGAGGTCGGTGAAAGCGGCAGATTCGAAAATGCCACGCCGAGAAATTTGCCGTTAAGAAAGTAGCTGAGCTCGAGGCGGTCGGTGTCGAGCAGCACACCTACGACGTCCCCAGCCTGCCAAGATTCGCCGTAGTCGCACGAGCTCACGTTCCATTTCTTGCGGCGGTAGCCGTCAAATGCCCAACTGTTCGTGTGATCGCCAACACCCTGGCCTTGCACAGCGTCCGACACAAACTCGGTGTCCACGTACCCGATTTGCATGAGCCCATCGCTGAGAATGTGCACCTCGTGGTACCAGAGACCCGAATTGGCTGTGATCGTGGCACGGCCGAGTCGAATAGTTGGAAAGTGTTGAATCGCTCGCACAGCCAGTCCCAGAATTTCGACCTCTCCACTGAGCGATTCGAGCGGCGTGTGGAGCTGTCTCGGGTCTCGCCAGTAATGTTGTCGAATCAAACTACCAGCCTCGGTCGCGTTTGGGCGCAGTTGGCTCTCAAGCTTTGCCTGGATTTCAGTAGTGACCACTTCGAGATCGTCTTGGATGAGCAATCTAGGAGAGCGAGATGATCGTGAGCGCACGACCAAGTTCTTGAGCAGTTGGACAGATTTAAGCCTACTGGCCGTCTTGTTATCACTTCCGAGTCGCGATTTTATGAGATGCCTTGTCCGGATGAGAGCGCCGCAGAGCACAGCCTCCATGGCTCGAGCGTCTGATAAGATCCCACGTTGCCAGTTGGTGACGAGAGTTGGCTGAGATGGGGAGTACAGTTGAGCAACAAAGGACCGAAGCACAAGTGCTTGGAGTCGAGCGCTTCCTAGCACCGCCACGTCGTGGGCCAACTGAGAGTCACGAAGGATCGCACGTCCACCAAGATTAATCGCTTCACACTGGAAGCCGCAGCCAAATTGCCACGCTTCTCGCGCGTATGGATCGGCCAAGAGCACCATTGGAGAACGGCGTGCACTGGTCCAAGGAGTTTCGGCCTTTCTTGCCTTGTTTAGGGTTACCAGGGCTCCTCGCGTGGCAGCCTGGATGTTGACGAAGCCTTCGCTGTAACCAGCAACAACGGTCACAGCAGCAAGCGTTTCCCACAGGATCGGTTTGGACTGGATGCCGTCGCGTAGTTGCAACGAAGCTTCATTCAGTACCTGGCCAAAGTGGGGCTGCCACGACGACACGCAACTCAGTCTCTGTACTAGATCAATCACTGAGGCAGCCAAAAGGTGACGACATTCTGTGGACTCATCGTGGCACTTGCCCTCACCACTCGCTGCTGAGACTCTCAAAACACCAGTCTGCCGGAGCAAACTCGCGACAGCTAATTGCGCCGAGGCGACGGCTGCTGACTGGACGCCGGCTCGCGTGCTGAATGCAAACAGCTTGGAAACTTGCTCGCCCAGGTCGAATGCAGATGAATCCGCTCCCTGCATGCACACCATCAGCGCGTCCAGTACTTCCCGAGACGGCGCCGTTGCCACCGGAAGGATCTGTTTCATGGCTTCACACGCAAGTAACGCAATCTGGAAGGATGGCCCCCCTGAGTGCGTGCGCATGAGTTGGAGCAGAAGCCCATACAAACGCGACGCGACGCTGTCGCGTCTCGCATCGGCGCCTATTGATTCGCAATCAGAAGCATCAGAGTGAGGATCCGGCAAGAGCGTCAACGCATCGTTCAGCAAGACGAGAATGGCGAGTGTCTGCTGGTCGGCCTGGGCATTCTGCTTAAGCTGCATGACGACTTGACCTTGTTTGTGCAGTCGCTCGGCAAGCGTGTCATCAATTTCACGAGGGAAGAGCCACACGTCGTCGACAATCACGTCTAGGATCGAGTTGTTTGTCGTTTGTTGCGAAGAATGGTCATCACGAGCGTTTGAGGACAGCCCGATCGCGCTTTTTAAGTTGTCATCTAAGGTGCCGCCAACCACGAGCTGGAGCCTCGATGTAATCTTGCCAAAACCCTGTGTCTGCGACTTGTTCGGGGAAGCGTGCTTGACTAGTGACCGACAATGTGCTCGTTTTCCATCAACGTAGATCCACACTGACTGGGTTGGTGGTTCGAAGCATATCGACAAATGGATCCATCGGCCTCGTTCGATCGGTTCTTCCACGACCATCGATTCCCAACCAAGATGCGTCTGAGGCGAACTTTCTGTAACGACTCCTTCTGTTGTGTATGCGAATGCACATCCGAGGCATAGCTGACCATTGTCGGATTCAAGGTAAACAATCGCGCGTAGGCGATCGTCCACCCCCAACTCCAACGCCATACTTGATCCGGGCGATGAAGCACCTTCTTGAAGACGATCTGTGGCTTCTCCTAGCGCTGTTAGCACCACAACCGGCGGAGGCGTCGATTCTTTCGCTTGATGGAGTGCATCGACGATGAACCAAAGGGATATCGCTCTCATGCAATCTGACGCTTTCGTTTGTGACGCGTCTGTAACGCTCGGCAGCCGAATACGCTTGACAATTTGGCTTCGCGAGTTTGATATACTGAGAGGACTTGCGAGTAAGAAAGCGACGCTTGGTGTGGCTGATTTCATTGAATCATCTTGTGATTCCCCTCGTTGAAGGAATGGAGTGATGGCGCATTGGCGTCTTTGGTGGAGATCCACAGACTTCTGCAGGAGGCGGTATGTATGATCAAAGATGACTTTGATAGTTTCTGCTACGGACAATGGTGTCAACTTCTTTGGTAATGTGTGGCACCTGCGTGGAGACGACGTTGGACGAGACTTAGCAATCGTGTCTGTGCTTTGACCGTTTGTCTCCATGAAGGCTGATAGTGGGTGTGGACCACTTATCGGCGGCAACCACGATGAGCACAAGTGATTCGCAGCTGCGGAGAGCACTTCTTGGGCTACGAGACTCAGCGCTTGGCTTGGATACACTGTAGTAATGATGTCTTCAACGAGGCGAAGCTTTGATGATGGCTGGTGTGTGCGTTGTGGCACCGTGAGTTGTTGGACCCCGCCAAGAAACCCACGATCGTCACAACTTTGCGGTGGATCGTGAATGAGAATTTCACCAGCAACAACGACGACGCCACTTTGAATGATAAGCTCAGAAAGTCTCTCCTGGGGTAACGATAGATCACCAAGCACCCAAAGCCAAATGGAAACAGCGTTGACTCTTGCTCGAAATGGGAATTCTTCGGAGGCTGCCATGGCTGTGAGCTCGCAGCAAAGTTCTGGAAGAGCATGTGAGAGCTCGGTGTCGTCTAAACAAACCTCATGTTCACTCGATTCATGATGAGTCCAAACTGCCTTGATTGCATCTGAGAGCTTGAGCAGGATAACGTCCTTCAAGCTCGGGTTATTGAGTTGTCGGAGAAGATCAGTGACGAGAGTTAGACCATCGTAAAAGCATGATGAGGAGTTATCCGTTTCATCTCGCTGCGGTGCTTCCTGCACCTGACCGGCACACTCACCAGACTTTTGGTTGTCAGTATTCAACCCGCGCGACGTGATGAAGCATTGTGCGATTTGACCAGCTAGCAAAGCACATGCATGACTCAGCTTGTTCACCCAGGTGAACTTCCCATCAGCCCACGTGTTACCAGTCTTGTTGCCGGTTGAGTCGTTGAGCTTCCAGCATATCTCATCCAAGACTTGCAGCATACAACGCACACCAGGCAGCAAGGTTCTGGCCATAGAAACTCCGCTACGTGATGAACGATTCGGATCATTCTTTAGAAACAGTGCCAACAGTGCACTCGTGGCGTGCACTGCTTGAAGCAAGACCGAGTCAATGAGGCTGTAATCGAGGCACGCGACCTTGGCATCCTCGGACTGGCATACGGCTTTGCGAATATTCTTCAATATTGTCCCACCGTGGCCGACCAACAACAATAGGTACTCGGACAGCCCTTGGATACAGCAACCGCAGATGGATGGAAATGTCGACTTCTCGATGATGGATGGACTCGCATCTTTTCGGCCGCTCATACGTGACGAGCGGCATGCAGCGACTCCAAACCAATGTCCTTGATACACTGCCAGTAACCGCAACAGCACGGCAAGCGTTTCATTCTTCTCGACCCCAGAGTGTTCAAGCCTCTGGTTTGTGTCTTGCGTGCATAAATTAACAAGCGTGGTCATCAGCCGACCAATTCCGCTGGGTTCCGCCCCAGACATTGCTGGAGGACACACTGAATCATTTTCCGTGGGTGGAATCGAAACGCACTGGTGTGTCAGTGATCGGCGGAATGTGTCGAGAATGATATCGTGAGCAACATAGTCCTATGAAAACACACGTGCACATCAGTGCAGTACTGTACACGTTATGTCTGTACCTGATAGCATGCGTACCTCACACAACTTGGATGCCAAGATCAACGTACGAGGCGACAGCTTGATTGAAAATGGATGCTCAAAGACACCTAGCTCGTACAAGACTCGTGTGCGGTCCGCGGTTGTGGAGTACAGTGTTGTGAATCCAACCTGCAATGTATGTCAGTATTCCATGGTCGCAATTCTCTCTGATTAATCGATTTCTCACCCGTAGGACGTTCGCGGCTTCTTCTTGGATGCGTGCCTGAAGCTGGATGGATCGATCGGAATCAAGAGCTTGCTGAGCTGATGTGACTCCTCTCGCAGCGAAATCATTCGCAACTGCCTCAACTTGCGCTGTAATTGTTGAGGCCGCACCTGCTTTATCACGTTCGCACCGTTGGTTCCACATATTGATGTTCGCGGTGAGTATGCGGAGGCAGACTATGATCAGTTCAAGTGCAAGATCCGTAGAGGTCGATGGCGCTCGAAGACTTAGACAGTCTTGGCATGCATGAATTAACGAGAGGAGACGTTCCAATGTGACTGGGGCCGCATCAATGCCGTAAGGCAACTGCTCGACGCTCGATCCCTCCCAACACCACGAATTACTTACGTATCCGCTAGCGATCCGAGCAACGTTAACTGCCAGCACTTTCAGCAGCTCAGCTTGATCACGAGGGAGAGCGCCGCCAGGGCTTCCTGCGGCTTCAAAGAGATGCCTGAGGTCGCTCATTTGATCTTCTGCAGAGAATCGGCTTTGCGTTGAATAAATTTTACGAGGACGACTGATAAATGAGTATTCGAGGGATGTTGATGAACTCCGGAATTTTGGCGGTGACGTTGGCGCGCGCTTGACCGGCGATTTGAGCGCGCCTTGAGGGTTTGCAGGGCCGATGTCGTCTGCTAAGATGAGGTTGTACTTGTCCCCAACAGCAATGGCGACGGGTTGAAGCCCGCTGTGTGTGTAAAAGTCGACCAGTGTGGGTGTTTTCCGTGTCATTGTGTCCCCCAGGCCAAGGCGACCACTGTCGCCCTGTCCGAAGGTCCATAGCTCGTGTGTATCTGTGAGCGCTACTGTGTGTTCGCACCCTGCCTTTGCGTCTTTGACGAATTTGCCAGCGAGTGACCGGACTAAAGTGGGAACCTCGCAGTTCTCCTCGTCGCCGTGGCCAAGCTTGCCGTTTGTTCCCGAGCCCCATGTGTACAGCGAGCCTTGTGCCGACACGGCCAACGAGTGGTCCCATCCACATGACACGCGGACCATTTCCTCATTGGCGTCCAGAAGCGTCTGGATGACCGTGGGCTTCAAGCGTTTTTCACAGTCACCATGCCCCAGTACGGGTGGAATACCGGCGCGTCGGCTGTCCTTGTACCCACAGCCACACGAGTAGACGCGACCTGACGCCGAGCAAAACAGTGTGTGTTCCCATCCCCCGGCTGCCCACACGACGCGCTCGCTCAGCTCCTCTCGGAAATGCCTGACCTCGATCGCCGTGAGCTGGTCGTTTGTGTGTCCATGGCCACACTGTCCCTGATTGTTCTTACCCCAGGCAAAAACGCGGCCGTCTGACGTGACCGCAAGCGAATGCGACGCGCCACACATAACATACCGGAAGGCTGCGCCCGAGGAAGCCGAGTTCGCCTGGATGGGATCCATTGCAATGACTAGCTTTGTGGGATTCGATCGATCATTCGTGTCTCCGAGGCCAAGGCGACCGTTTGACCCATTGCCCCAAGCGTAGATATCGCCAGTCGCCATGAGCGCGATAGTGTGGCCAAGTCCGCAGGCTACGTCCGCCACTTTGCCTTTGAGGCTCAACGAATCAATGATCCGAGGCGAGTACTCCTTTGTTGTCGTGCCATGCCCCAGTCGATACTTGTCGCCGTTGCCCCAGGCCATGACCTCACCCTTGGTTGTGATCGCAACGCTATGCGTCGAGAGCGAATCGATCTTGACAAACTTGGTGTCTCTAGTGGACGCAATCACGGTCGGCACGTTCTTGTTCTCGGTGCAGTTCCCCTCGGTACACGACGCGTGGCTGCACTGCCCGTGGCCCAGCTTGCCGTGGTCGCCCTTGCCAAAGCTCACGAGGTATCCGGACGCCGAGGACTCCTCTGGCAGTAGCTGGTGCGCTGGCACGACAGCCTCGGCATGGATCAGCTCCTCGACAAGTTTCCAGAGTTGCTCTACGTGCGCGGGTGTTAATACCCCGGGTAGTTCAATAAGCAAACGCATGGCGTCGACAAGATCGCGCAGGCGGCCCCACTTGAGGCTCACCGCCACGTAGGCCATAAGCACGTTGGCCCGGTCCACGTCGCTGAGAACTGGGGTCGTCTTGTCCCGGTCCGTCTCGCCCGACCCGCGCGGCGGCTCGGCTTCCAGTAACGCGCCATACATCTCGAGCAGCTCTCCAAACGCGCTACGCGGCGGCTGGTCGGTCGAGTCCTTCTCTCCACCGGGCAGCACCGTCGTCATGTCCGAGGCCGCGTCCACCACGCCGGGCGATAGCGCCATGGGCGGCAGTCTAGCGAGCATGGCCGGGACTTTGGCCGCGACGCCCGCGAGCACGCGCGCGGTGGCCGCCGTGGTCGGCAGCGTCGCGCTCACGCGGAAAAACAACCGGAGCGCGAGCTGCGCGCCCACCGGCAGCTCATCGACCCGTGGCGGCGTCACAGTCGTCCTGGCCGTGGAGGGTGGCGCGTCTTTTGTGGATGTGGGGAGCCGGTCGTCGGCCAGCGTCTCTGCGAGCGCGTGCTCGGTCTGCGCGCGCAGCTCGTCGAGGATCGCGGCCATGACGACGGCGTGCCTCTCGGCCGGCGTAAGCGGCCACGCAGCGCCATCGCGAGATGCCAGCGACAGTGACGCGCCACGACGACGCGCTCGCTCGGCCTCGAGCGCGTGGTACCGCTCGTCGACGAACGCCGCGTCGCCCAGCAGCAGCGTCTCCATCGCTTGCCGAAGGGAAGGGGAAATGGTGACCCGTCGCACGACACTTCAAGGTCAACATGGCCGCACTAAGTTCGCAAATCGGGACGGAATCGAACCTATATCTTCCTACACACCAACCGATGTGTAGGTTTATAGGAGGCTTTGAGGTTCGGGCACCCCACCCAAAAACGCTGATATCACGGCCGTCAACCCAAGTAGGAGCCGAACCGGCCCCTGATTTGGAAAAGAAGAACACGACCCTCCTCCTCCTCTTCCTCCTCCGCGTCCTCCTCCTCCTCGACTTGCTTCCTCCCCCCCGTGAACCATGGCGGCGCCACGCGACGCGCCCGACCTGCTCTTTGCCGGGCGCCTGCTTCGCGTGGACTTTGCGGCGCCCGACATCCAGATCCAGATCGAGAAGGAAGCCATCACGTTCCTCCAAAAGCTGGCCGAGCCCATCACGGTCGTGAGCTTCCACGGTGCCAAGGTGCGAGTGTGGTGCGGTCCGTCCACGGTGAGACCCCCCCCGTCGACTCACCATGTACCCGTGTTTCTGGTAGGGAAGCGGCAAGACGGCGTGCGTGCATGACCTCGTGGTGCGCGAGAACCCGAACGCCGAGCCTAACCAGCCCAGCGAGAATGTCGCGATGCCGACGCCCGACGCGGCCGAGTGCGTGGACGTCTCTCGGGTCCTCGATGGAGGGTCTCGCTAACGTGTCGTGTTTGTCATGTATCCCACAGTGGCGTGTGGCTCTACGTCAAGCGCGCCAACTACTCGAACGTCAAGTACATCGCGTTCATCGACCGTCCCGGCTTTGGCAGCAACCTCGTACGAATCCCACCACGAGCCTCTTGGAGCGCACTGGCTGACTTGGTATGTTGTGCAGAAACTCGAAAAGCTCTTGTACACCATCATGGTCGGGTTGAGCAGGTACAACTCGCCGTGCGTTCGTCGTTGAGGACTGCAACGAGTAGGTTCTCACAAGTGTGTGTGCGTGTGTGTTTTTGCCTCATAAAGCGTGGTCATCCACCACACGAACGGACAGCTCACGTCGGACGCGCTCGCGAATTTCACGTTTCTCGGGCCGATGGACGGTGAGGATCCGGCCGCGTCGAGCTACGCATTCCCACAAGGCCCCAAGCTGCTGTGGCTCTTGCAAAACGTTTCATCGGGCGAGCTGAAAGAGGCCGTCGGCGAAACCAACTTGTCTGCGCAGGATCTCGAGCACACGTACCTTCGCAATGTGTTTGCGTCGCAGCCACCCGAGAGCGCGCCGTTCATCGACCAGTTTTCGAACGCGTTTCCTGATCAGACGTGCACGCCCGTCCCTCGCGCAGATTCTAGTGCGTATGGGAAGCGGGTGGAGAAACTGCTTCGTGTGCTGATGGAGTCAGGACGCACGCGGTACCAGAAGGGAGTCCAGATCAATGGGCCGCTCTTTGGGTCGATTCTTGTGTCTATGCTGGCCCATCGAGACAATGTCTATCAGGTACGCACTCACTCGAGCAACTGACGGCAACAAAGATAAGGATTATTCATGATTTGTGCGTATAGGCGTTCAAAGGACGTGTTTGGAAGGAGGTGATCCACAACTGCTGTCTCAACATCGTCGAATCTGGCATCAAGCTGTACAAGTCGCGCATGGCTGAGCAGCTCGGTGGGATCGTGGATACGAGTGATCTCCACGACTACACGCCGCTCTTCACACCAAAGGCACCGCTTCCGCCCGTTGATCTTCCATGTGAGACAGAAGTGCTCGAGAGTATTCACTACGAGGCCAAGCGCACGGCGAAGCTCAACTTGCGCACGATGCCAGTTCGGTCCGGGAAGCTGAATGCGTTGCTGCAGGTACGGCACGAGAAACCGACATACAGGAAGATAGAAAAACAACTTGCTGATGTCGGATGTGTGATGTTGCAGAAACTCTTCAAGGATCTAATCAGCTCTCTGTACGAGAAAATCAGAGAAGAAAATGACCGCATGTCGTCAGAGCTTTGCCGCGCGCTGCTGAAGGAGCTTCATGCAGAGATGACGAAAAAAGTTCAGCGCCAATTGGAAATTCCACCGCATAGTGATGATGACACGTATGCGGTCCAGTCCGCGGAGTTCAAGGTGCGCATATGTTGTTCCGGTTTGCTTGAATGGATGTGTACAGTCACTGACATGCTTCACTATCAGCAATTCTTCCACAACTACCAAGCCTTTCTCTTTGATCTCATGGGTGAGTACACGGAACGTGCTCGTGGCCCCATGAAGGTGAGTTACTTCAGCTAGAGTTTTGGGCACCCTTCTCTTTCTGAAACACGATATGGATGCACGCGTTACAGCGAAAGGAGCTATCCCAGTTTTGCCACGGGGTCATTCGTGTGCAACTGAAAGAGTTGTCTTCCGAGCTCAAGGACATTCGTGAAGGTGACGTCGGCGCGCTCGAGGTGAGTCTGATGCGTACCAAGTTATGCATTTCTGCGCACGAATGGATGAGACTGAGCTTACGCTTTCCATAGGATGCAATTGAAGAAAACGAACAGAAGGTTGAAGACGCCAACAACAACCAGAAGCTATCCCAGCGTGTACGTACTGTTCATTCCCCAATAACGTGAAAAGTCCGTTGATTGACTCCGACTACTACGTACAGGAGGCCATGAACGCTCAAAATGACGTGAACAAAGAGCTTGTGGAAGTCGCTCGTCTCCAAACGGTACGCCCGTGGTACTTGGTCACTCGATTGATCTTTTTCGTGACGTTCTCGTACGTGGGTCGTGAATTAGCTACGCAAAGAAGCACTCGAGAGTGCGATCGAAGACCTCGACAACATGCACACGCTGGCGACCAAACAAAAGCAGCTTCTCGAAGAAGCTGCTTTCGTGTCCGTTCAAGTGCCGAGCCAAAAGGTGATCCAGGCTGCGCAAGAAAACGAGTCGACACAGATTCAGGGTTACCTCATCAAACAGGGGGCTGGTGGAAATGCGTTCAACCCACTTGGCCGGCGTAATTGGAAGCAGCGATACTTTATCCTGCTCGGAGAACGTCTGGTCTACGCCAAAACAAAAGATGACTATGAACGAGGTCGTATCATTAAGGAGCTCCAGCTCCCTGGGTACGGTTACGTGGTGATTCTGTTCTGGCTATCGCGTGGGTTGACCGTTCTGTTTTGCTCCTTGTAGGTGCCGTGTCGAGCCTTCCATCGATGCTGGTGAGGGATTCGACATCATCCCGCCGCAGTCTGGCAAGAGTTCACACGTGTACGAACTTCAACGAGGCCTTTTCGACAAAAACAGCCGCAAGAAGTCATCACATGCTGACAACGGTCGCGTCTTCAAGCTCCGAGCAATGAGTATCGAAGAGCGCGAAAAGTGGATGAAGGCCCTCCGTACTTCAGCCGGCGGGTACAAGTAGTACGGCAGTATGTATCCGATGCTCAATGCAAAGCACGAAACACTTTGTACCAGACATCACCACCATTCTGTGGCTTCTGTTCGCTGCTGCACACGAGCTTCTTGAATGGAATGCGCCTTCAGACTCGTTTCTGTGTTGATCTCGAGCTGGATTTCTTCCAGCAAGTGGCCGACTTGTAGTAGCAAAGAGCTGATTTGTTCTGTTGCCTCTTCCATTCCATGGGTAAACGCGATTGCGTCTGCCACCTAAATGATGAATATAGATTCCCATCAGTCCTCCAACCACAGACAACATATGTGCGACATCTCGCAGAACTCACCGTCGAGCCTGTTCCGTCCGATTCAAGAACCTTGTGGAATCCTTCGAGCGCCGATGAGAGTCGTTCGAGCTGCCGCTTCAGCTCTGGTGGACTACACACGACCCCCGGTGTGGGCATGCGCTGTAGCGATGCTCCCAACGCACTAGTGATGTGCCCAAGATCAGCCCCGAACGACGAGATCACCGAACCCAGTCGAACCATTCCATCGGCTTGGTCATCAAGGTGTTCTTCCACTGTGCGAACGTGTATCTCGCGATCCAGCCGAATACTTGTGTCATGGAGTAGCTGTAGCTTGGATTGGAGGAGTTCCCACGCTGCCACCATTTGGCGCTGCCGCAGTGCGTTGAATAGAACCACAACTTAGATTTGCACGGAAGAGACTCCACAGGCATACATTTCAAGTCGTACCTCGGCGCTTTGCTCTTGGCGATGGAACGCGTCGGCTGCCGAGGCCTCTGCAAGGCATAGCTGCAAGTACATACACTCTAGCAGCTCCAGCTCCTCTTCAGTGGACGACGTAGGCACTCGTGTAGCAGCGGCTGTGGATGAGCCCACTCCCGTCGGCAGTACCGAGCTTTTCGTGGCGGCGGGTGGCTTTGCGACTGATGCGCCCGTGGCGACCGTCGCTGGGGTGGGTCGAGACGAGGGCGTCGTGACGCGTCGCATGACGGGCGTGGTCACCGTCCCAGTCGAGCGGTCCCGCGATGAGGCTCTTGGCGGCGCCTTCTCTGTGGGCGGCGTGATCCGCTCCGGCAGCGTCGGCCGTGGGGCCGAGCGAAGCGCGTCGGAACTCGCTGCTGCGACGCCCGACTTCGCCGCCCGACTGGCTCTCGTCGAGGCGCCACTGGCCGATCGTTGCGCGGCCTTGTTGGCGCGGTACAGCCGCAGCTTGTCGTGGATGCTCATCGCGCCATTCGCGTCCGAACTCGGCACTGCAGGCGTCGACGGCGCGGGCGTCCGCAACGACGACGACGACGTGGACACCACGACGCCAGGGCGGGTCTGCGCGGGCGTCGCGCGGCTCGAGCCGACTTTGACGGACGCGGCGCTGCGGCTGCTGCTGCTCGCGGCGACGCCCGAGGCCGCCTTGGCCTCGAGGTTGGTCTTCTGGATCGCCTGCGCGTACCGCGACGCCACGACTTTGACTAGGAGGGTACGGTGTGTGAGGGGTGGGTGGATACGTTTCCGTGGAGGGATGCATACTCACGAACCTTTGGTCGTCGGCGCGGTCTTGCGCCGCGCGGGCGTCGCGTCGCCGCCGGCGTCCATGAGAATAATATGCCTTTCTTGTCTTTCTGGTGGGAAGGATTCGCAAATGTTTCGATATAGTGGAACACCTCTCTAAAAGAGTCATCCATCCTCCACAAGAGCATGCACGATCACTCTCTACGAGAGCATGGGTACAGACGCAAAAAATAGCTGCTCACGTTTTTCCGTCACGGCCTCGATGCCTTGCAACGGCCCACTTGCCGCATTGAAGTACGCTCTCTGGCCGTATCGTTCATGTAGAGTCCTCGGTGGAACAAACGCTGTGCCATCCTAGCCATGCGGCCATCGTCCTCGCAGGGCATGTACCGGCTGCCGAGCTATCTGCGCTCGTCGACGACGGGGCTCACGACGGCGCGTGGCGCTCGCCCCAAGCTCGTGCCGCGCGAGTTTCTCGTGCGCAACCTCAAGGAGAAGCGCAAGTTCCGGCTTCTCTCGCGCAAGCTCACCGTGTTTGTGACGTTTGTGATCATCTACATCTCGGTCCTGTTGCTGGACCGCAACATATCGGGGCGTACGTTCCACGTCCTGGAGGATGGTATCGTAGCGTTTTCCAGTGGACTGACCCCTAGATCTCTTCCTCATGGATAAACAGGCTCGGTTGTGCGGCGCATCATTGCGTCAGAGCTGCTCGAGACGTCCCGTGCGTCGTCGGGAATCACGTTCAGCGGGATCCATAGCGTTGCAACGTTCTGGGACTGGTTCCAAAACTCGTTCGTCGAGGCTGTGTATGCGACTACCAACAGCGACGGCTCGGCGCGTGATGCCGACGAGATGTACACCATCGCGTCCCACACTGTGATCGTCGGCGGCTTCCACCTGCTCCAGACGCGATTCGCTGCACTCAATATCTCTGCGCCGAGTACGAAGGGCGAACGATGTTACAGTACGCTCGCCCCGGTGCAGGGACTCACATGCTATTCGGGTTCGTCCCCATCCGAGGCCGCGTTTGGCCACTCGAACGGTACAGCGCAAAGCAGAGCGCTGCTCGCGTCGCTCGATATGTTCAACTACACAACGTCTCAAGCCACCGGTGCCTCGGGGTTCCAGACACTGTTCTTGCGCAGCACAACGGACGGCGCCGACGAGCGACAGCGCGTGAGTGCCATGCAGGAGTTTCGCTGGATCGACCGGCAAACCCGCGAAGTGGAAATCATCATGCCTCTGTACAACCGCAACCTCAAGCTCTGGTCGGTCGTCGACCTCACCGTCGAGTTCGATCTCGCGGGCGGCGTGACACCCTCGTCGTTTGTCCACGTCACGAACCTCGAGCCGTACGACTTTACCAACAACCGCAACGTCGTGCGAGGCGTGCTCGAGGTGATCTTTGTGTTGCATGTCGTATATTTTTTCTTCCTCGAGCTCTGGGATATCTGCGTGCTAGCGAACGGCAGTCTACGCGTGGTGAGTGGTGTGGTCTTCCACCATTATCCCCGACGTCGTGAACTCTTCTCTGTCCACTGACCTCTTTCATCTTTATCATTTGACGCTCGTAGTATATGGCTCGATACGGCATCATCAACAATCTTGGCGACTGGGGCAATATCATCGTGAACGTCGCGATCTGCGCGTGGCGGTTCTTTTGTCAAAGTAACGCCACGCGTTCGAAGCTCCTCTCGATCCAGTCGTTCGACGAGTACGTGCCGGCCGGGAAGCTCGCTCTCTGGGATGAGCTCTTGCTCGGCATGAACATCTGCAACATGTTGCTACTCACCGGGCGCGCGCTCAAATATTTCCAGGTCACGAACGGAGGCCGTCGGCTCATGGCCAGCGTATACGGTGCGATGCCAGAGGTCATGTCCTTCCTGCCCATCTACCTGGCGGTCATCGTCGGCTACACGTTTGCTGGCCACATGCTCTATGGGCTTAGCTTCTCCGAGTGGTCAACCTTCCCGAGGGCGTTCTTCCGCGTGTTTGAGCTCAACTTTGGACTGTACGACCCCGGGCCGATCTACGACGCCAGCGGCTATCTCAGTGCGATCTTCATCTACTCCTCCAACGTCGTGTTCTGCATTCTCATGCTCAATGTCTTTATGGCCATCGTCATGTCCACGTGGGAACAGCTTTCCGAGCAAGAAGCCGAGAAGGCCCAGGAGCGCAAAGATTTTTCGTCGCCTATGACATTTTACGACATGTTGCAACTCCTCATGATGAACGAGGACGTCGTCGACACGCTGCTCGGCATTGCACTCGACATGGAGAGTACGGACAAAGTCAGCCTCGCGATGTTCACCAAGGAGTGGCAGGCGACAGGAATCGAAGTCTCGCCCAAGACATGGGAGCGGATTATTGGCTGGTACTGGGACGCCACTAGCGCGTCCTCTGACGGAACTGGGAAATCGCTCACGCTCGCGGAACCACTAAATCAAAAGGTGTCCGGTGTGCCGAACGTGGAACGAATCATCGAGGACACCGACGACTTCGTCAAAGTCATCGACAGTGCGCGTGACTTAACGTCCACCACAGATCTGTCTGGTCCGCAAACACACATCCAGGTCAAACCGGTTGGAGCCACAGCGCAATGGTCAAAGCGATCAAGCGCCAAAGTGCTCGCTGTTGTTGAGGATCAAAGTCCAGAAGGTGAGAAATAAATGCAGTTATATTAGATACCGTTCCTCTGTACGAGACAGCAAAATCACGGAGACAAGTGGAGACGCTACGCAACAGCACGCACGGCTTGCTTCCGCTTCGAACGGTCGAAGGTTGTATGGTATCGGTGAGAATCGGCAGCTTTGTGCCAGGACCGTGAGGCTCGCACGCATCTTCCTTCCGATGGGCACCTCACGGAGTGTCGAGTTGGATGGTATGCAGGTGTTCTATTCGTACAAAGAAAAAACTTGGTGGTTGGTGATGGCTCCTCACGGGGCGGCCTCGTTGCTGTCACTTCCCATGGTGGCAGCGAGGTGGCGCCGGAGGTTGCGAACGAAGCAGCACTGCTCGCTCAGCGATCCCTTGCGGATGAGGCTTCCGGGGAAGTATCCCTTGATGTCGCAGTTCAAGATCCAGATGAAGCGGCACTTGAACGCCGACGACTCGTGCGGCAGGATCACGAATCCCGTCACGCCGTTCTCGCCACGCGTGATGCCCTTGACGGGCTTGATCAGGTCCTTGCCGGCGCAGTTGCTGCCAATGATGTAACCGCCGTCCTTCTTGCGCCACGTGCGCGTGTTGACGAAGTCGCGGCTCGAGACCACACCGCCGAGTGCCGGCGCCGAGGTCACGTGGACAATGTCCGTGTCGTCGTTCAGCTTCTGGACAACCTTGTTCTCGGCGACCGTGACGTTCCACGCGCTGTTTTCAAACTGGCCGTGGAGCACGTCAAAGAGCTCTTCCGGGGACAGGTCGATCACGGCCTCGCACTTGAAGTTGCGCGCCGGCTTCCCGTCGCGCGACGAGAGCACGACGTCGTCAATCTCGAACGCGTTCGGCTCGGGCGTCCACTTGTCCTGGGACATGGCCACCTCCCAGAGCTGGTCGACCGACTTGTTGGCGGCCTCGAGCAGCTCCTTCATCTTGGCTGCGCTCAGCCCGAGCGGGTTCTCGTCTTGCGCGGCCGGCGACGCCACGGGCGACGGCAGCGCCATCGCATGGTGGACATGCGACGCCGAGTGGAGCTCGCTGTGGCACGGCGCGTGGTCGGCGTGTAACTGCTGGACGCGCCGGTTGCCAAAGCGGAGCGACACCAACAGCTGGTACAAGTTCTTGAGAAAGCCCGCGAGCAAGATCCAAATGGCCGGGTTCGTGTACGCGACTTCGTCCTTGAGGAACCAAAACGACGCCGCGAAGCAGACCATCGACGCGACCATAAAGCTGACGCTCGGTGCGGCGTCGCCGGCGTCTGCGGGCTCACTAGTCTTGGCGTCGAGCACAAAATCGCTCGAGCTCGCGGTGGAGAAATGCGAGATGCGGTCGTCGTCGTCGAGGCCGTCGTCGTCGTCAATGTCGTACAGGATCGCGTTGGTCTGCGCGTGCGACGAGCACGGGTCGCACACGCGCTGGCGCTTGGGGATGTCGCCCGGGGTGGTCGCGATCATCATGCGCGTGCGCGAGCACGAGTTGCAGAAAATGTGGCCGCAGATCCGGCAGTGGTGGCGGCGGTTCATGAGCGTGAACGCGCGCTCGCACTTGCGGCAGGCGCCGCACTCGGCGTCCTCGACCCATCGGCCCGAGACGCTGTCGCGGCGCGGCGCGACCGACCCGGACCAGCTCGTCGAGCTCGTCGACACGGACGAGAACGAGTGGCGGCTGCGCTTCATGGGCTCGCTGCGCACGCGCGACACGTTGTTCCGTCGACTCGCGCGGCTCGCGGGGCCGAGACACATTACCCTTCCTGCTCGGACGGTTTGGGTTGGCGGGCGCGCGACTGGCGGGGCGTCCACAATTAGAAATGGGGAAAACGCGCACTGACGTTGGCGAGGCGCACGAGAGAGAGAGAGAGAGAGCGTGCTGGATTAGAACGCAGCAGATGGGAGAACGCCACGGCACCACGCGGCTGGCTGTTCGTCTGGTGCTCGGAATTTGAGGCGACCCCACCTCAGCACCAACACACACACACACTCGGCTGTCGGTGGCTGTGGAGTAGACCTCGAGAGGGGGTGGGGGGAGGGGAGACGACGGAGGATATGAGCGCTAGCTCCTCTATCTATCTGTGTGGGGGAGCGGGAAGCGGATATGCGCTCGTCCTGGAAGAGGGAGCGAGCGCGCGAGTAGCGAGGGTGCTGATGGAGATGAGATGACGCCACCCACACACCCGCTGGTCGATGGCTTGTTGTCATGAGATTGCGGAGGGTGGCTTGTGTGTGTTGTGGGGGGGAGAGGGTTGATGGGTTCGTATCCTCGAGCCATTGGCTGAAAAATAGGCGATACATATTCTTTTCCAAAGGTAAAGGATGTTTCGGAATGCGTAGACGTGCCGATTCATAAAGTTGGCTAAGGGGCTGCAATATTTGGTTTGGAAGGTTTTCGGGTGCATGCGCCAGTTCGGGAAGAACATTCGGTGGACTTTTGGAGCTGATCTGCCGGGGAGCTCACTGAACTCCCTCTGTTATATGGTGGGATATTGTTGTAGGGAGGTCTTCCAGTACATGTTCTGCTCAGCACAGCCCGATGTGGTGTATGCGTCATCTCCATGTTCACCTGGAAAACATCCCCGGCATGGCGCCGTCGCCAATTGCACGGTCACAATTGGGCGCCACGTGAGAGAGGTCCCTTGCGCATGTGGCTCTCGTCGGCTCTGTGCCCGGCGGACGCTGTGGCGTTGACGAAAACCAGCGACGTACGATGTTGGCTCTTCCTCACTGTGGAGGTGTGTGTGGTCGGCGACCTCATCAATGTCGCAAGCCGATCACCGCCGGATTGTGTGGCGAGCGGAGGGCGCCACAGCCATGTGTGTCATCACGCCGCTGTTTGACGCGAGGTGCAGCAAGCCATTGGAACCCATGGTGCACTCGGCCAAGGGCTCAGCTGCGTAGTGGTATGTGGATACATTTACGAAGTTTTGTGTGGATCCGCTGAGGGTGACATGATCCCGAATCCAGAAGGATCATTTTTGGCTCAACAACCCGAGCAGCAGGGCCCATGGCCGTGTTGAGAACGGGAGAAGCCCGCGCTGGATGGGCACCCGACCACGTGGCTGGGTGACCGCTTGTGTTGGCCAGCTCCTTGTCGCTAAGCAGGGGGAAAAGTCGCTGATATACTGTTGTGATCGCACCTCTCTGGATTTTTCCATTGCCCCTCCCGGCCCTTTGCCAGGATTCCAGGAGCGCCGACTTCCGGTCTGCATCCGTGTGAGCCAGCGCAGATGTGATCTACCAGCCTGTGCCGCAAGGGCCCGTGTCCGACTCCGGTCCCGACACGGTGAGTCCGCACTGTCAAACGTCTTCATCACTGGCCGTGGTCCCGCTCTTTTGGGAACAGCTCCCTCGGTTTAAAGCCATACCATTTGGCATTTCGCTTTGTAAGCGCTATTATCTATAGCTACAGGCCACTAAACCGGGGCTGATAGTCGGTTCGAGCATCCGGTGGGCCGCGCCGCGGCTGGTGGGATCCCATCACTGTCCAAAAGACCGAGAAAGACCGAGACGCAACGCCGCACCTCTGCGCACATGCACCGGATCCGCATGGATACAGAACATTGGGCCGGAGGAGGAGCCTCCTCTGCAGCGGCGGCGCGTGGCTGGCGCGCGACGGCGCCGAGAACAATCCGAGTGCCAAGAGTAGGTCGCTAGTATTCCCCATTTCTCCCACGATCCCACGGAGCTCCCCCATCGCACAGACCCGTCCCAAACCATGGCCGACTACGAAGGGTACCTGCTGCTCCACGACGTGGGCCGCTTCGCCGACCCGGTCTACTTTGAGCTCGAGAACGGGCTGCTGCAGTACTACTCCAAGAAGAACGGCAAGTGGCTCGGCCAGTTCTCGCTCACGCGCCACCGCGTCGTGTCGCGGCCCGTCAAGGGCTCGCCCAACCCGAACCGCTTCGTGCTCGAGCTCACGCCCGTGCGGTCGATCCACGACACGGAGCGCTCGATCAGCCAGTTCAAGCGCACGACCGTCGTCTTCAGCGCGTCCACGCCGCGCGTCATGCAGGAGTGGATCCGCGCGTTCTACATGTGGCGCCGCCGCAACTGGTGCGACGGCACGGTCATCGCCGACCACGACGACGAGTTCAACGTGCTGCGCATGATGATGCAGCTCCATCGCATGGAGCTCAAGATCACGCAGGACCTGGACCTGACGATCCGCAAGGTCACCATGACGCCCGAGATGGACTCGGATATGGACACGGTCGAGCTCAGCAAGAAGAACATGATGATGACGCCGCGCACGCGCTTGTCCATGCTCAAGCTCGGCCGCTGGGCGATCCCGTCGGTCAAGTCGACCAGGAGCAGCATCTCGGCCATTCTGTGAAGCAACTTCCGTGTCCTCCAGTTCCTCCAACTGCCTCAGTTTTTGTTATTACCTGTCGCGTTCCATGCGTCCGTCCGCGTCTAGATTTACGTGTAGTGCTTTGTGTATGTGAGTTGGTCGAGAAAAATGTACGATAACCAACAAGGACCGAACGAAAGGTTCTCCCCTTCCCATCAACCACTTCTGTCTTCTCTGTCTTGGTTTTCCAGTGTGCTGTCTGACGGAAATGAAGATGAGAGACACTTGATGACCATGAATGGCGGAAAATAATGATTCTATTGTAGTGGCTCAAGTGGCAGCTCTTGAATAAAAAGTGGGGACCGTCCTACTAGTACTAGACGAAATGGAGCGCGAGACGGTAGACCAGTGAGTGCTCCAGCAAGTACTGGTGGCGCTTGATCTCGATGGACGCGCCGAGCACTGGCACGGACCGCAGGAACAGCGAAAGGCTCGTGATATTCCGCAAGCACGCACGGCATTTCTTCCAGTCTTTGGATGCGACGGTCGCGGCCTCGTGGAGCCCACCGGAGAGCAGCACGAGCACGCCGAGCACGATCCCCGTGACGAGCAGACCGACCACAAAGAGCAACGTCTCGTGGAAGCTGTGGGTCGCGAGCGCCGTCATGGCCGCGAGAAGCACGAGGCTCGAGACCATGAGCTTGGCGGCCGCGCCAAAGAGCGCTGCCTTGCCGCCAGACACGACCGCATGGAGGTACAGCTCCACGTACAGCAGCGCGAACGCGAGTGGCTTCCAGAGGCACACAAACAGCGCCACAAAGAGCACGTCGAGCACGCGGCTCTCCATGCGGCGGTAGCCGATGACACGGCCGACCGTCGTGGTCCACTGGCCGTCGTAGTCGGCGCCGCGCGTCGGGATCGTGAGCTTCTTGGCCTTGCCGTGCGTGGCGGCCCAGTTGAGTCCGTCCTCGTAGCCCAGGTCGAAGAGCCACTCGACGTCGCGCTGGGTTGGCGGGTACAGCGCCCACCACATCGGCACGTATCGCGACGGCTTGATGTCGGCATTCGTGCAGTAGAACGGGCTCACTGTGATGGTCTTGGCGTCGTACACGGGCTGGAAGTCAAACATCCCGCCGTCCATAACCCACTCGCCCTTGAGCTTGAAGGGCATGCCGGCGATGGGCACGGCGCAGCACGACGCCAGCAGGCTCTTCTCCAAGTGGTCGGGCGACTCGAAGGACGTCACGCGGCGCGACGCCCACGCCGACAACGAACTGTAGACGACCGTCAGCTTGGGCTCGTCGCTGTTGAGCTGCTCGTAGCGGTCGAGCTCGCCGACCGTGCGCAGCGTGTCCTTGAGGTACTCGCGCACGTTGAACGGGCCCGCGAGCGAGCCGTGGGCGCGTGGCACGACCTCGTCCAGCACGTACGCACGGATCTTGTCAAAGTCGCAGCGCAGTGCCAGCGCCGTGGCCGCGAGCGCGCCGGCCGAGCAGCCAATCATACGCGCGTCGCGGTCCGCGCCGACCTCCTGGAGCGCCTTGGCCACGCCGAACAGGTACATCTTGAGCCAGCCACCGCACGCGAACGAGAAGCTCTCGTCGTTTGACGGGGCTGCCACGGGCGTTGGTGTGGTCGCTGCCACGGGCACGGCACGGGGGCTGTCGGCCGAGAGGCGCATTGTCGATCCTGGCACGCCACGCGGACGAAGACGCGGGGCCATGGCAGATACGTGGAGCGAATCTGGAAATGGCCGCGCGTGCCACTTGGTCACTGGCGCCATGGTTCTGACCCAGCCATCGCTGGTCGACGCAGTCATCCCAGCATGGAGGGAAAGGTTGCTATCCACGGCGTGCAAAAATACGGCGCAACGAGGAGTCACGGAGTACCCTTCGTGCCACCGACTGCTGCCGCTTTGGTCGCACGAGGTTACTCCGTGGCCAAGCAAGTCGTTTCACTGCAACTGGGACAGGGGGATTAACGGCTAATCCGCCGGTGGCAGCAGCGTGTTTCAATTGGTGTCATCGCCAGCAGTTGGGACCAGGCGAAATGATGTCATGCCATGGCAGAACACACCTCGAAGTTGGCGAGAAACACACCTGCTAAAACCGACCGAACAAGTTGTCTGACACCAGTGCGTCACCGGCAATCAGTTCCTACAACTCAGTACATCGATTTCCATAGAATATGGGATATCACAGGTGAGTACCTTTTTGGCAGTTTGTGAGGGGATGCGCCAAATAAAAAGCACAGCAACCGGCCAGGCTTGCCACAGAGACCTGGTTTCTGGGACCAAGTTGAACTGACGTCGCCGGGGCCAGGTCCCGTATCATATTGCCACCCTGCCATGGCACGCCACGGCACCACGGCGCTCGCGCGGCCACTGCGGCTCGCCGCGTTCGTGCTGCTGGTCTGTTGGACGGCACAGTACGTGGCGTGGCCCACGCGTCTCCGCCGTGACGACACGACCACCGACCGCATCACCGACGGTCGTCCACAGTCGGCCACGGAGCTCTCCCACGCGCTGGCGCTGTGCGCGCGCCACGCGGCCGCGCCAGACGACGCCAGCTTCATCGACTACGAGCGGCTCGTGTACTGCACGCGGCTGCGCGACTCGCTGCCACTGGCACGCACGGCACTCGTGGCCATGCTCGTCGTGTTGCTGTACCTGCTCAGCTCCACGGCCGACGCGTTCTTCTGCCCTGTGCTACAGGTACTACTTACTATGTGGCTCTGGCATCGCGCCGGGACTCACCTTGCCTTGTTTTTTTTTTTTTTGTGGTGTAGGCCATCGTGGAAAAGTACCGCATCCCGCCCGACATCGCCGGGGTCACGTTCCTCAGCTTTGGCAACGGTTCGCCGGACGTGTTCTCCAACATTGCGGCGTTCTCGACGGCGACCCCCAAGATCGGCGTGACGTCGATCCTGGGTGGCGGGCTGCTGGTCACGACGGTCATCGCGGCCTCGGTCGGGCTCGCGTCGCAGGACCAGGACCAGCTCATCCCGCGCAAGTTTGTGCGCGACGTTGGGTTTTACTTTGTCGCCATCGCCTACCTCTGCTTCGTGTTCTTTGATGGCATGGTACGGGTCTTGCCACATTCGGTGCTCTGCCGATATATCGATGGATTGACGATTTTTGAGGCGACAGGTGGGGCTGCCCGAGGCGCTGGGGTTCCTCGCGATCTACGCGTGTTACGTGGTCGTCATCTTTCTGGACAAGCGGATTGCGAGATTGTACTACTCGCTCATAGGCATTGACCCGGACGAGGTCGAGGACTTTGATCCGACCAAGCATCTGCTGGCACAACCGACTGTGTCGTGGTCCAGCTCGGACAAGAGCGCGTCCGACTCGGATGAAGTGCTGGGCTCACCACCGCCACCGATGGTCATGTCGTACGATGTCTACAGGATACCGAACTACACGTCCGGGTCCGACTCGGAGCAGTCGGAGACCTCGTCGACGCCAGTCGCGCCTTCACTATTCCGACGATCGTCCGCACCCACTCCACGTTCGATGAAAGCAGTAAGTAGAAGGTTCAACGGTTTGGAATCGGGAACGACTCGGGTTGACGCACTATTCTCGACCATGGTAGGATCAACATTTTGGTTTCCCCGCGCCAAGCGAGTCGGTGCCGCTGCTGTGGCGCTCTCATGCGCCAGCTCCGCGTCCGGCATCGATATGCGTCCCCTTGCTGGCAAGACGCAAACGTCCACGCAGTCGTTCTGTGTGGGAATCCACCCAGCTCAGTGCAGACTCGAACCTCACAGCAAAGCGCTGGACGCGGTGGTATCATGAGCTCAACGGGATCGAGGAAGTGTCGGGCGTGAGCGAAACCGGGGACGAAATCGACGAAGAAGAAGCGCACGGGTCGAGTGCTCTAGGCTCGCCCACCGCGCAGCCTTTCTCGGCAGAGCCACCATCCTTGTGGGATCGGTATCTGTTTTACTGGTTCCGAGCGGGGTACCACCTCTTTGAGCGGTTCGTCTGGGCTCCGCTGGAGTTCAGCACGACGTTTGTTCGTCGACTCACGATCCCTCTGATCGATGACGAGACCTGGGACAAGAGCTTCGCCATGGCGTGCCCCCCGTGTGCGATTTTGATGGTCGGAATGTCCGTGCTACAATTGAACCCGCTCACAGACGTGTACTTCGCGAGCTTCATCATCGCGTTTGGCGGGGGTGGTGCTGTCGCAGTGTATTACACTGCGTCACCACTGGTTCCGCCGGAGGGCAAGGCGCTTACTCCTTACATCTGCTTAGCATTCGTCATGTCCGTGATCTGGATCATGAACATCGCGAACGAGGTGAGCCCACTATATGTATGTGTATGGTGACAAAGCGAGGTGTGTTGACGTGCCATTGGCTGTGGGAAATAGGTGCTCGCATTGCTCAAAGTGCTCGGCGGTCTCTTCGGTTTGTCAAACTCCGTCCTCGGCGTATCGGTCCTTGCTTGGGGAAACTCGATCGGTGATCTCGTCTCGAACACGTCAATTGCTCGCGACGGCTTCCCGACCATGGCGTTTGCTGGATGTTTTGCCGGACCCATGTTCAATTTGCTCGTCGGCATCGGCTTGGCGCTGACGTTTGCGATCGTATCGCGTGGCCCTGTCTCTATGGGCCAGCCTTCACCGCTCGTGTATATCGGCTTTGCCTTTCTGTTTGCGAGCCTGCTCCTCAACTTGGGCTTCGCTGCACTTGATGGCTTTCGATATCGGCCTCGACTTTGCTACACCCTTTTCCTTCTCTACGCTTCCTTCGTCATCCTTGCCATCGCCGTTGTGATCATGAATGAAGGCGAATAACCATGGTGGCTACTCGTCGTGAAAGTTGCGTCGATTACGCGTTCAAGTCTAGTCGAGAAAACTTTGCCTCGTCATAGTACGTCGCCTTGACTCGCCGGCCACCGAAAAATCGACTGTTGAGGCCATTTAGCGCTACGAACAACATACGACCCATTAATCACAATACGACCACGAGATGAAAACTAGTACAGAGTTATAACGCACCTTGATCTGCATGCGCCTGCTGCTGGAACTGGACGAAAATGCGAACCGCCTCCTCGGGGTTAACACGGCCACGCACTTCATAGACGACACATTTCTCGACCGGCCCATACTTGGACGTGCACTCCTCTTTGACTTCCTCCTCGAGCTCTTCGTCGACTTCGCCAGGACCGACCATGTTCTGCAGTCCATTTGCTTGGTCAATCACCAAACAATACAACCCGATCGCTAAGAGTATTATCGCCCCGTACCTGAAGCAAGACGACCCGTCCCGGTCGAACAGCCCCAGCGTGCCGATTCTCATCATGTCTTGAGAGTTCAAGTTTGCAGAACCCACGGCGATCGTCTCTCGAAGCCTGGTCGCGACTGCCGCTGCGGCTTCGACGGTGTGATCGATCATGGTCTCGACTTTCGATGGAAGCATCCCGCCTATCACGCGTCGCAGACACGTCACGCCCAAACTCATCTCGCGCTGGCAATTCTGAATTGTATCGGCTGCTTCCGCGATCGTTGGTGTTCGAAAACCCCAGTCCGCCACGCGACGGCGCGTCGTCAAACTGGTCGTCTTCCGTGCCGGCCATGACGGCGTCCGCGGCTGTGGGCGGCACCGGAGCCTTCGACGCACTTTCCTCTCTATGAGACAAAGAATATCCACCCACGGTCACCACGCCATACTGGTACTCAATGCACTCGGCTGGAAACCACACTACGCACATTTTCTTCTTCATCCACGCGGGCACCGTCATGCCGCGGCCACGACCTGCCGACGTCGGGAGTGCGATCGCCGGTGCTTTGCCTTCGCTCACGTCCTTTGCGAACTGCTCGCGCTCCCGTTTGCTCTAACACCAAAGCATATCAGACCCACCACCGCCAAGGCCCTGTGGTCCACGTCACGGGGACGCACCTCGCGGTCTTGTTCGCGCTGGCGCTCTTCGAGCTCGCGCTTGACCTGCTCCATCTTCTTTCGGGCCGCGCGCTCCTCGCAAAAGGCCTCGTAGCTGTTGGGGCGCGACGGGTGGTACTCGTCGCGGTACGTCGCCTGGAAAAAGTGCGAGTTCCCCACACTGCCACCACTCTCCGCGACGGCAGCCGTCGCCCCCGTGTCCGTCGACGGCTCCTTCGGGACCGTGACCTGTGTCCAGGTCGTAGCGGCCACAAAGCCCAGTCCACCACGCGGTGCTCCTGGCTGGGTGTCCTTTGTGATAGTCTCAAACGCGTTGCTCCGCGGTGCTGCCGAGGACACGTGGGTAGTTCCCGGCACCTTGCGCGAGACCGACGCCGGGCGGAACGCCAGCGAGATGCCGCCACGGCCGCCTCCGGTTTTTGCCGTCGCGGGTGCCGCGCCGGGGCTTCGTGCGCGCGCCGCAGCGAGCGACGCCGGCAGCATGCTGCTGGCACTCGTAGCGACCGGCGGCTGGCCGGGCACAAACCCCGCGACGCCCGTGGCCCATACTAATTCAGAGAGAGAAGGAATATGAGATATGGAGAGTACGAGGCTGGGGGTAGAGGGATACTGTCGTACCGGTGGGTGTGGTGCCGTCGGCGCGCACGTCTGCGGCGCCCTTCGCGAGCGGCAAGTCGGCGTACAGATCCATGGTGGGGTGGTGCTGTGGATTTTGTTGGCGTGGGGCAAACCCAAAAGTGAATTTTTAGGAAACGAAAGGAACCGTTAAGAACTGGTGTTGAACTCAGCACACGGTTTTGTTAGCAACACACGACACGCGATGCGATGCCTATCAAAAATGTGGTGATAGCTGAGATTCATTGCGCACGTCGAGATGGGGGCGAGATTCGGGCAGGACCGCCAGCTTGAAGACGGCAAAGTGGTATGTGGATGGCGTGCAAAACTGTGCAAACATATATATCGATAGGGTCCTGCAATGCATCATTCGTCGTCCGTGTCGTCCGGTAGCAAGTAGTCGTGGAGCTCGTTCTCGGGCTGGCAATAGTGCCAGAGACTGGGCGTCGTGAGAAACAGCGTCACGGACGCGTTCAGTGTCGTGAGCTTGCCGTAAATGGGCTCGACAAAGGGCCACACACTCTCGTGCGACGAGATATCAAGCTCCATGGCATCCTGGCAGAAACTTCCCGCTTGCTGTAACGAGCACACAGATCGACAGGTCAGCACTACGAACGTATCGGCAATGCTGCAAGTGGACGCTCACCTTCACATTCAGCTCCAGGTCTTCACAGGCAGCAAAGGCCTTGGACATTTCTTCGCGCTTCTGGTTCATTATCTCCAGACGAGCCTTGAGGTGCTCTGTGAGCCGAATCAGCCCTTCAAGTTGCTGGCTGTGACCTGGTCCGATAAACACACAAATAGTCCGTTAATGTTAGTAGTTTCGTGTGAATCTGGGCATCAGATGCACGTACGGTTGAGCATGATCGTCGATGGCGTCAGTGCCGCGACACCGGTAAAGAAGAGGCCCTTGCCGGCGATTGAGATCGGGACGCTCAAGCCACCTGTGACCGGCGCAGCAATCACACCAGCGGCGCCAACCTAACGCAAGAGCAACCAACAGTTAGGTACGGCTGTACACAAAGGACTCGGAAATACAGCCGACGCGTACCAGAGCGCCAGCGACGACGCTTGCGGCACCCACGGCGACGCCCGTGCCGCTGAAGTCTTGTGAGCGCGTGCGCATGTGGAGCAGTGTGATTGTCTGCACCATGAGTTTGGTGCACTCGGTGATGAGATCGTCGAGCTCGTCGAGGTTCTCGCGCATCTCAGTCACCATCGACTGGGACGACTGGACCATGCGAGACACGGCCCACTCGACCCGCCGTGCCACGCGCTTCTCCTCGTTCTTCTCGCGCGGCACGGCGACCGGCTGGATGGCCTCACGCAACTTGCCCAGGTAGTCCTGGAGCGTGAGGATTTCGTTCGAGCACTGCGAAAACATGAGCTGGCACTGCTCAATGTGGACATTGCTGCGCTCCACGAGGGCCTCGCAGCGCTTGAGCGAGCTGGTCGCGAGGTCCACGAGCGCGCTCGACTTGGAGAACTGGAACGCGTTCTCGAGCTTGTCGATCACGGCTTTCATCTCGTGGAGCTGGTACTCCTCGGTCTCGAGCACGATCCAGTCCTCGCGCAGGATGCGCTCCGACTCGTCGTGCGTGAACGACTTTTTCACGGTTTGGACGATCTGCGCGCTGAGCTTGGCCACGCTTTCCGTGTTGATCGTGCTGAGCCCGTGCTGGATGCCGTTCTGGATCGTCAGCTTGCCCTCCAGGAGCCGGTCCGAGAGCTTCTTGGGCGGCAGCAGCGGCTTGGTCGAGGACGGTAAGTCGTCGGTCGTGAAGCTCACGACGCGCGCGTCGGCGCCGCCGCCGGGTGACAGCGGCGCGGCCCGTAGCGCCGACAGGTCGTCGCTCAGGCGGCGCTCGGCGTCTCGGTCGCCCTGCGCGAGCCGCGCGTCGCGGGGCACGGTCGCCATGTTTCTTGTTTTTCCGTTCCCTCGCGAGGGGCTTCCTTTGTCGCCCACAGAGAGAGAGAGAGAGAGAGAGAGAGCCACGGGCGACCGAGCCTCGGACGTTCGGCGTGCAGAATGGCTGCAGCCGACCGGGGGAACCGACTGTGTCAGTCCGAGGAAGTGGATTTGCAGCAAAACGCGTAAGGGGGCTACTATTCGAGGTTGACCGTGTGGTCCTGTGGTATGGAATTTCTTAGATCACATATATCACCTAACAGAGGTAGGTGGTCTCTCTCCCCCCGGGGTCACTATTGTGCCCACCGTGTTTTGTGTGTGTGTCTTGAGGAGCGTGGGTGGTGGTTGGCGAAAGGCCGCCAGCTCACGGACGTTTGTGACTCGAGGGATTGACCAGCAGCATTCCGCATCGGCAGGACCACCATGGCACGGAAGCGTAAGTTGCAGCAGCGCGTCAAGGCCGTGGGCGAGCAGATCGAGGCCTCGATCCGCGAGGACGCCGAGCTCCAGAAGCTCGAGTTTGTCGCAAGCGACGAGCTGTTCCAGATCGACACGGCCGGCGGCAAGCTCTCCAAGAAGCAAAAGCTCCAGCAAAAGGACCCCGTGGTCAAGTCCCACAAGTTCATCGCCGACAAGGCCAACAAGTTTGAGGCCGAGCGCGTCAAGAAGCTCGCGGAGCGCGCGCAAAATGCCTCGGCCGCCAAGCCGACGGCGCGCAAAGCCGAGGCCCCGATTTGGGGCAGCGACGGCGCCGTCGCGGTCGACAAGAAGATCGCGACGCTCGACCCGTACGTCGCGCCGGCCGTCGTGAAGAAGATTGCTGCGCCCAAGCGCGTGGCGCCGACGCGCCACCGCGTCAAGAAGGTCGCCGTCCCGGCGCCCGGCCAGTCGTACCACCCGGACTTTGAGTCCCACCAGGACGTCCTCGCCGAGGCGGTGGCGAAGGAGCTCGAGAAGCAGGCGATCCAGGAGGAGCAGCGCGTGCCACTCGCGAAAGGTCTGTCCGAAGAGACGCTCCAGTACATCAAGGAAGACTCGGATGAAGACGAGAGCGAGAGTGAGGACGACGGCGAAGGGTCCAAGATGGTACGGTCTCCATTGCTGCTGATAGAAAAAGTGATCACGTCCTAACCTGAATTGTTTTGCATCATCGATCTGACAGCGCCGCCGCGAGAAGCTCACGGTCGCGCAACGAAACAAGCGCGCGCGCCACAAGCAGATGGAGATGGAGCACAAGGCCAAGCGCAGCGAGAAGTCGCTGCTCAAGCAGATCAACACGTCCAAACACATTCTTCAGGACATTCTCAAGGAGGAAAAGCTTTCAGCGCAGAAGAAGGAGCTAAAGAAGGTCATCGCTGACCAGAAGTTGGACGAAGAGCCGATGGTCAAGGTCGCCGGCCAAAAGACGTACGTTTTCGCCGTCGACAGTGACCTGTTCAGCACATTTGGATGAGTGCTCACCCTTGATTCTCTGTCTTTACAGCAAGATTGTTCGTGACACGCCCGTGCTATTGTCGGACGAACTCACAGGCAGCCTGCGCACTCTCAAGCCCAAGGGCGACCCGCTGCTCGACCGCTTCGACAGTCTTCACAAGCGCAACATGATCGTGGCCAACAACTCGCGTGCCAAGGGCAAGCGCAAGGTCAAGATTATCGAAGTGAAGAAGTAGGCATACGAACCGCTCGTTAGATAAGGTAATTCACATGTGCATAGATCACTGTTTCTGATACGCTTGGACCACCACCCAGCACTCCTCTCGATGCTGTTTTTCGAGTTATTCCGCTTTTTTTTTTTCTTTTCCAAGATGCTATTTTTGAGTGATGCGAAAGGCAGCTGACTTCGCTTTGCAGGTGAGAATCAAATCACTCTCAATCGTCTGAAGTTCATCTGTATCACCGAGTCTGTGTTTGGTCGCTAAGAAGCCGCGTCATCGCCAGGATGCCGTCTTCCATGATGCGACCCGGGGTGCGCTACGGATCTGCAGCCTGTTCAACCCAGTCAGAGGAAACAATCACACTAATCTGGCGCATTGTAATCAACAGAATTTCCGCCACGACGTGCGTGGTGCGGGCGTCGTGGAAGTCAGCATGGCCGAGTACCTGCGCAGCAAACGGTCTATCTTGAAGAAAATCCGCCGCCGCCTGATCATTCTGGGCATCTTTATTGGCTTAACAGCGCTGACCGCTCTCATCCTGGGCGCGGTGCGGAGTTCTCCTCAACAACTTGCCCAGTACACACTCGCTCACTCTTGTTTGATGCTGAACACCATGGACGATGTAGATTGTGGCGACCACCTACGATAACGTGGTCAAGTTCCACCGCAAGTTTGTTCAAGTCGCGCTTCGCAACATCTACTTCATTTACGGTGGCGTGGCCATGGTATTTAGCTTCCACGGCTTCTACATTGATGGCCATTGGGAAAGTATGCAAAAAGACGGCAACCGGCTTGTACTCCACCTGCGCCTGTACAGCTTTCTCGGACTCGCATCATGCGTGGCAGGTAGGATGGCGCTACGTGTGCTCGTTCAAATTGGAAATTGGAGCTGTTTCCGACAGATTTATATTCTCCTCTTAGCTGTGTGGCTGGGTTTCGCGACGCTTTCCTCGTTTGGGCTCGTCGACGTGCGCTACATTGTCGACTCAGCGATCAACATCATCTACCTGATCACACTCATTACTCTTTGCGTACGAGAGTCCATTGAACGAGTCAGCCTGCGCCTTATTGCTAACACTTGGCGTCCTTCATAGGTGCATCTGATCGTGATGCCGTGGCTTTTGCGCACCGTGCACCGGAAAGCCAGCCAGGCCGATGAATACTTTGGTGCGGAGTTTGTGGACTCGGTCAAACGCTCCCAGCGAAGTCAGCGAAGTGACCGAGAGCGCGATCGCGAGAACGATGAAGGCGAAGAAGGCAATGATGACGAAGAAGAGGAAGAAGAAGTGGAAGACAATGATGATAAGGGCAACGACGACTCAGAGGATGAAGTCCGGGATCGCCGCTCGGTTGTCGTACCGGCGTCCTCGCCTCGCGCATCCAAATCCAAACATTCTGCGCGAAGCCCAGCCAAGAGCCGCCACGCCTTCTACGGCCCTGATGGCTCTTCTCGAGTCGAGGGCCCTACAGTCACCGTCCGTCACTCGGCACGGTCTCCACGCAGTAAGGCAAAATCGCCTCGAGCTTCTGCGACGCCCTCGCCTCGAGCGAGTGGAACTGAGCGACGGGGATCAATCACGGAGCGCAACGCGAACACCCTTGTTGACTCTCGAAATGCATGGACAGCGAGCTCTGTAGCGCACCCAGAGCACATTCCGTACGCGTCACCTGTGTTTCTCCTCAACCCGCATCCTCGACTCCAGCCTGGCGAGTTTTGGCGCCTCTGGAAAGTCTCCGAGACCACGTACGTATCATCACGAAGGTGGACTGTTCAATGATCGAGCTGACTGCTCACATGTATGATCGTTGGTCGTGTCTACGTAAAATAGCGGCTCGTTCTCCTGTCCATTCAATAACCATCCGCGCCGGCAAGACGTCGAGACGCACCTCCAAGGCTTCGGGTTCCACGTCGTCGCTGCTGAGGCGAAGGACAACGTGCTGCAGATCTACTTTTACGCGTTCCAGCTGGGTACGGAGACTTTCTTTTTGGGTGAGTTTGTCTTCCTCTTTGCGCGCCAGTTCTTCCAGGCGACGTTCAAATGCAAGGTGCGTGGCAGCGCTCGAGTGTCTAGATATGTGTGGTCGACAGGCGCCTGACGAGCTCGTCCACTTGGTTTTCCTGCTTCACTTTATTTTTCGTACACCACCACTTGCGCCGTGTGCTGCACAGGACCACGATGTGGCGCCCGAGTTCGTGACGCGCTTCAACCTCCAAGAGCTCCTCGACGCGCCCGACGAGTAGACGAGGTAGACGAGTAGGGCGTCCTAGAGCCGGTCGGCCGTCGTCTGGCGAGCCGGTCACTGCCAACATCAATCCATCCCAAGCGTCCGGGTGAGATCGCCCGGTCGCAGCGCGTGCGCATGGGTGCCGTTTTGTACACAGAGCAGTCGATTGTCCGTGCGCGTTTGACGATGGCGGCTCGAGGTGGTGTAGGTGCTGGAGAGCGCGCCTGTGTCGCTCTTCGTCGATTGGTGTTCGGTCGGACTTTTTCGCGTGTCGCTTCGGTATACGATTAGGGAGGGTATTGATGGCATCCATATCAACTCCCAGAGGTTTCCGATCCTGAGCGTGACGTGCGAGGTGGTCGTCGCGTCGTCGGGTCGTCACAAGCGCACAACAACGGCGCGTCCTTTCGGAGAGAAGAGGAGAGAGCCAGCCACCGCTGGAGTGAGGATACCCCTCAAGCGTACCCTCCGACCGATCCTGGCAGTGCCATGGCCGTTGGCACTGCCACCAGGCGGTTACGGTGGGTACCGTACGCATGTATCCTGTGCACGCCAGCCAGCGCGCGACACGCCCGCTGGCGCATGTTCTCGCGCCAGGTCTGTTCGGGCGGCGGTGGAAGGTCTGATCCCTGAGATCGCCCACGGATTTCCGGTCGGTGACCAAACGAACGTGGCCGACAACAGCGAGCAGCTCACGCGATCCATGGCAGCAGCTGGTGGTCAACGGCCACCCACACGATGGCAGCGCGCCACGGTGCGCCTTGGCCCTATTAGGCATCGGCTATGGCATGGTCCGCAACGGGCATCCCACCCACACACAAGGACTTGCGCACGACTGGATTCTCGGCTCGCGTACTGGTAGGTAGTAGGCACTCTGTGGGGGAGAGAACGGAAAAAAATCGGCTTCGGCACAGTAGGTACGCTGGCAGTGGCAGTGACAACGGATGGTACGCCATGCAACGGCATGATCGGCGTGGCGATCCATCGCGCGGCACAGAGGCAGGCCATCCATCGCCTCCTCGCAGTCCAAGCCATCACATGCCACAACCCACTGCGACACCTCGTGCTCGGGGATCTGCGACGCACCCCCGACCGGATTACAGTGCAGCATGGCATGGTCGCTCTCACCGCGGAGCTGTTCGCTGCCACTGGCAGTGCCAGCGGGCGTGTGCGGTTGCTGGCCAGTTGGGTCTGTTTCTTTTCTCGCCTGGGTGGGTGGGGAGGCTCCGCCCCGAGTTCTCATCTTTCATGGCGTCGTGGCAGCCCTGTCCCACTGTTGAAAGTGTAGGTTTTGCCGAGCTCTCTCTCTCTCTCTCTCTCTCTCAAGTTGGCGGTCTCTCGTCACTGGCGCCTGCTGCCACCCTCTCGCCCCACGCCACCGGTGTGCGGCAAGGGTGATTTTTCCGGGTGGGTCTCTACGGTACACACTACGGCACTGTGCACGGGGCGCGGCGTCCTCTGACACATGTCAAACCGACTCGCTTTTCATGCCGTGGCGCCACGGAGGACGGGGGGAGGTGGCGTGCGTCGTTGGGACGTTCCATACACGATCCTTCGGTTTACGCAGCGTGACTGGCCCGTTATCAACGTGAGACCGATTGATCGATCGGGTGGGTGGGTTCGGTCGTGGCACGACTTGGTGAGTCGGTTCCACCGGCAGTCACCAAATGACTAGCGTAACCCAGTGGGTGCGGCGAGCGCCAGCGCAGCGGTTACGCGCGTGTGAACTGCAGTACAGTTCCGCGCTTCGCGCGGAATGCTCTCGCGCGCACAACGCCAGAACACTCCGCAGAGAACCGATTCTCCATGACGAGGGCATCGCGCGAATGTACAGCTCTACAGTACATCAATTTAGACTGCCTTCTTCTCCGTGGCTTATAGACCAGCACAGCTCTCTACGATGCGTCACTGGTGCCAGAAGTCCGTGCTGGGTTTTGCCATGGCAGTGCCATGGCGTGATGCACGTGCGGTGGAGCCTCGTGGCCTAAACTGCAACTTGGCGGCAGCAGCAGCGAACGGCGCAGCCGTCCTTTCTGTCGCACCTGCTGGCGCGCTCAACAAGTCGCTTCGGGTGGCAGTGCCAGAGACAGGCCTGCGTTGGGACTCGGGGCCAAAAGCTGGTCAAGTGTATCAGCTCACAAGCACACAACCTCGGGGAGGCTCCGACTCGACGCCGCGACGGCGTCTCCTCCTCTCTTCTCCCCTCCTCTCTCTCTCTTGTTCTCCGCCGCGGGGTGGCGGCTGTGTTGGTCGTCTGAACTCCTCGAGCGGAGGGGTGTCCGCACTCGAATCGCCCCGCGACGGGAGGACGGGAGGGGGAAAGTTCATTCTGCAATTCGCCATCCCGCGTCCACCTCCCTTCCTCCTCCTCCTCTTCCTCCTCTTCCTCCTTTCCGCTACATGGACGTCATGTCGGCCCCCCAGTTCCAGACGCCTGCCACGCCGCGCGACCGCGCCGGCAGCTCGGCCGTGGACTTTGAGGTCTCGGAGCTCCAAAAGTACTACCACCTGCCGCTCCGCGAGGCCGCGCGCCGCCTCGGCACGTGCGAGGCCGTGATCAAGCGCGTGTGCCGCAAGCGCCAGATCGCGCGATGGCCCTACCGCCAGGTCTCGGCCAAGCTCGTCAAGATCCAGCAGCTCTGCAAGTTCCTCGTCCACATCCCCGAGGGCGACCAGGCCATGCGCATCCGCCTCCGCATCAAGCAGCTCACGGACGAGTACCTCGAGATCGTCGGCGGCCACGTCCCGAGCGACCTCCAGTGCACCACGGCCGACGCCGCGCTCGTCGTGCCGCAGGTCACGAGCCCCATGGACCCGTCCATGCTCGAGTCGTTTGACTGCGCCAACGACGTCGACATGGACGACTCGTCCAGCGGCGACGACCAGGACGACGAAGGCGGCCGCCCGTCCGACATCTCGGCCTACTCGCTGCGCTTCATTCTCTCGGACGCGTCCATTCTCGACATGGAGAGCGGCTGCCACCTGCCGACCCACTAGGCGAGCTGCCTCTCTCGTCGCGCGAAGCGAGAGAGCTGCTCCCGCGCTTGGCGTGGCCGCCACCTCACACATAGACCTGCATGTTTGTACACAGATTTGCCCTGCATGATATAGAGCTGCATATTCCCCCCGCATAGACGCCGTAAAGAAGTATTGCATACTACATATACAGAATTGAGAATTCTTTTTTAAACAAATATCATTCCGCCCAAACCGACCATGGAACAGTAGATACGGATGGGTTCAAAGAGCTCTTCGTTCCCACCTCCCACCAGTACACGGCGGAACGTTCACAGAAGAATGTCCATATTCCGACTTACCAACTCAGCCTCGCTAGAAAGTGCAGCGCAGCCCAGTGACGCGAGCCAGAGAACGACAAGGGTGAATGGCGCAACACCAGAGCTCACCCAACGCTCTGACGTCAGCGTGTGGCGACGTCTGGTTCTTCCATCCCTCGTCCTGCTTCAACATGATTCATCCCGTTGAGGTTAAACCATTCCATTCCAGGCCGCTGGCTCAGAAACTGCTCGCTGGCTTTTCATTATCATCGTTATCACCTCTTAGATCTGGTCGAGCGGCTCCATGCCGAGCAGCGTAAAGCACTTGTGCATGACCTTGAGCGTGGCGTCGCAGAGCAACAGGCGGCTGTTCTGCTCCTCGCTGCCGATCACGCGGCACGACGTCACGAACGTCTGGACCTTCTCGGCGAGCGTGTACAGGTAACTGCAGAGGCGGTTCGAGTTGAGGTCGCGGTCGACAAACACGATCGTGTCCTGGAGCTGCAGCAGCTCGGTCGCGAGCGCCGTCTCGGTCGCGTGCACCGGCTTGATGAGCTCGTGGGCGTTCTTCGCGAGCTCCTCGACGTTGACGCCCGACCGGCGGATGATCGAGCACAAACGAGCGTACGCGAACATGAGGTACACGGCCGTGTCGCCCGTGGTCGAGAGCATGCGGTCAAAGCTGAAGATGTAGCTCGAGGTCGGGCTCTGGCGCAGGTCAAAGTACTTGACAGCACCGTAGCCGATGCGCTCGGCGGCGTAGTCGACCTGGTCCAGTGGCAGCGAGGTCTGGCCGGCCTCGATACGCGCGAGCAGCTGGTCCTTCATGCGCACCTTGGCCTCGTCCAGCAGCTCCACGAGGCGCACGACCTCGCCCGAGCGCGTCTTGAAGCGCTTGCCCGACTCGTCGTTGACTGTGCCGAAGCCAACGTGGTCCACGCGGTGCACGGCCGGGTCGTAGATGCCCGAGAGGCGGCCGACCTCAAACAGCAGCTTGAAGTGGTCGTTCTGCGAGAAATCAGTGTAGTAGAGCAAGCGGTCGGCCTTGATCTCGTGGAGACGGTACCAGAGCGCGGCAATATCGGTCGTGCCATACAGGTACGAGCCATCGCCCTTGACGAGGATGAACGGCTGCTTGAACTTGTCCGTGAACACGACGAGCGCACCGTTGCTGTTCGTGGTGAGCTCCTTGGCCTTGACCTTCTCGATCACGCCCGGGATGATCGGGTTGTAGAAAGACTCACCCATCTCCTTGAGGCTCACGCCCAGACGGTCGTACACCTTCTGGAACTCCTTGCGGCTGATCTCGCACAGCGTCGTCCACACCTTGCGCGACTGCGGGTCGCCCGACTGGAGCAGCACGACCTGCTGCTTCGAGCGCTTGTGGAACTCCTCGTCGTTGTCAAAGCGCTCCTTCGCGGCCTTGTACAGCTTGGTCAGGTCCTGGACGTCGGGCATCTCGGTCTCCCACTCCGGGTACGTGTCCATCAAGTGCGAAATGAGCATACCAAACTGGGTGCCCCAGTCGCCGACGTGGTTGATGCGCAGGACCTCGTGGCCCTGGAACTCGAGGATGCGGCACATTGTGTCGCCAATGATCGTCGAGCGCAAGTGGCCGACGTGCATGTCCTTGGCAATGTTGGGCGACGAAAAGTCGACCGCGATCTTCATCTTCTGGACCGGGCTCGGGAACACGCCCTTGTTGAGCACGTTGCTGAGCCGCGTCTTGATAAAGTTTTCGCTCAAAAACACGTTGATGAAGCCGGCGCCGGCGATGCTAATCCGCTCCAGCATGGGGTTCTCCGGGATGGCGTTGATGATGGCCGTGGCCACGTCGCGCGGCGACTTGGCGGGCGTCGGCGTGCTCTTGAGCAGCGTAAAGATGTTCATGGCCGAGTTGCACTGGTAGTCGCCAAAGCGCGCGTTCTTGGTGTTGGTGCGCGTGATCTCGACGGCCGGCAGCTCCACGCCCGGGTACGCGGCCGCGATGGCCTCGGAAAAGATCTGCTCGATGATCGAGAGCACATTGTGGTACGTGTTGCCGCTGAGCACCTCGGCGTCCAGCTTGGACGCGGGCTTGCCGCCCGACGCGAGCAGCGCGGCGCCCTGGACAAACGCCGGCAGCGTAAACAGCTGCGCGACGTACGCGCGGAACGTGGCGAGGATCTCCGTGTCCTGGCTCGCGGGCACGAGCTCCAAGGCCGCGCGCAGCGTCACGCCGGCCACGACGTCGGCCAGCGTGAGCTCGCTGCCGACCAAAAACTGGAGCGGCGCGGCGCTCTTGGCGCGGGCCTCTTCCTTGGCCGCGAGCAGCGCCGCGAGCTCGGCGCTGCTCGTGTCGCTGGCGGTCTTGGCGGTCTTGGCGACCCACGGCGCGAGCACGTGGCTCTCCCACTCGAGCCACTCGTCGACCGCGAGGTCCTCGCTCTGGAGCGCGCCGGCCGCGGCCGCGACGTACCGCGCGACGGCGTTGGCCGAGAACACGACGTCGCCGTCGACCGCGACCTGCGGGCCGCAGTTGGCGTACTTGGGGTCGGACTTGCCGACGCTGAAGGCTGCGCCCGTGGCCGCGAGCGCCACGAAGCACTTGAGCTCCTCGGCGCCCGGCTGTTCGCTGATCAGGAGCTTCATTTTCCGCGATCGAGAGAGAAATTCCGTGTATGTGGATGGCTGGGCACGACGAACCCACTTGACAAGATCCCAGAATTTGGAAGGGAAAAAAACCTCAGATGGGGATCATGAGGCCAATCCTTCTCCGCCACAAGAACGTGTTTGGGGAACGACGCGCATGCCACTCTTCCGAGGGAGTCAAGGGACCTTTAAGTACGTATCGATGCGTACTTAATGAACCTCGCACGGGGGTTCCCCCCTTGGTGGCCGGGAAAGACCCGGGTGGGGGAAAACCAGCAACCAACGGCAAGACAATGGCGGGGCTCGGCGACAGCGGCGCGCGCTCGAGCGGCTCGTCGCGCCGCAGTGAGAACCTCCAGCGGCTCATCGACGACGCCGACCAGTCCGTGAGCCTGCTGGCGTCGCTCGGCGCCTGGGGCGACCCGGCGGCCGCGCCGTCGTCGGCCAACTCGGCGTCCGTGGCGGCGTCGTCGTCCGGTGGGCTCGACGGGTTCCGCTTCACGGCCGCGCCACCGAATCCCGAGGACGGCGCCGACGACCTGAGCGTCGTGGACCTGTCGGTCCAGCGCGGACTGCTCCACGTCAAAGGCGTGTTCGCGGACCACTCGGTCGAGTACGCCGACATCGACCCGCGCTTTACGACCATCCGCGACTTGAAGCGCGCGCTGTGCGACAAGCGCAACTCGCGCAAAGACCTGGGCTTCTCGGCGACCGAGGCGCGCGTGCTGTTCAACGGCCAGCTCGTCGAGGACGACTGGCTCGTGGTGGACTGCGGGCTGGGCGTCGACGGCGCGATCTACATTGTGCGCGCGCTCGCCGGCGGCGCGTTCCTTGGGGCCGGGCTCAGCGCCAAGCCCGTGGACGCGCGCCTGCCCGTGTCGTCGATCGCGTCGTCCTACGCGCAGCAACAGCTCGCACGCGTGGCGCGCGACACGGACGACGAGTCGATGCTGGTCGAGTTTAGCCACACGCTCGCGTTTGACGGCGCGGCGAGCGGCCAGCTCTCGCACAAGGTGCGCCCCGAGGAAGCCAACTTTGCCGAGATGCTGTCCGACTTTTACGAGCACCTCGACAGCGTCCACGACACGGACGCGTACGGCGAGCGCCTGCTGCGC
Source organism: Pythium rishiriense (assembly GCA_023335895.1). Classification (NCBI taxonomy): domain Eukaryota; phylum Oomycota; class Peronosporomycetes; order Pythiales; family Pythiaceae; genus Pythium; species Pythium rishiriense. The sequence continues at coordinate 80,660 of JAADVT010000002.1, forward strand.
GGGTACATTGACGTGCTCCAGTCGCGGCTCGAGGCGCTCGAGGCGTCGGTCGAAGGCACGACCCGGTCGGCGGCCGCGCAGCGCCAGCGTCTCCAGGATAGCATCCGCGAGCTGCGCGACGAGCGCAACACGTGGCGTCTGCTCTACGAGCTGCGACGCATCTGCCACGCCAAGGACGACGAAGGATACATGGACCTCGGCGACGACCCGGACGGGTTGCGGTTTGACATGGTCGAAGACGACGCCGTGCGGCAGCTCGAGCTCCACAACGACAACTTCAAGATCCAGAAGGCGGTCAAGACCTGGCTCGAGAACATCGCGATGGAGAAGGCCGTGACCGTGAGTGAAAAGCGCGACGTCGCGAAGCATGGCTCACGAACGCTGAAGATGATCAAGAAGGGATTCACTCCGTCGAACGGGATCCGTATGGACCCTGATGCTGTGCTGCGAAATGGCGATCGCCACATTGTCGAGGACGATGCGGAGGACGAATGCGAGCTGCTGCGTGGTGTGTGGTCCTTTATTCGTGCGGGCAAGCTCCAAGAAGCTGTGGACTTGTGCGTTCGTCTCGGGGAACCATGGCGTGCCGCCAGTCTGTCCGGTGGTATCCAAGTTGGTGCTAGTGAGGTGGATGACGGTCGCGCGTTGGAGCGATGGGGTAACCCGATGCGTGCGCTGTGGAAGACAACATGCTGGAAGTTTGCAGAGGCGAAGAACTTGAAGCTGTCCAAGCGAAACAGTTTGTTGTCGCGTCAGTATGAAGAGATTGTGTACGCAGCATTGAGCGGACATGTGCAGGTGCTCACCCGTTCTAATCTGTGCGAGAGCTGGGACGATCACTGTTGGGCATACCTTCATGCGATGACCGAACACCAGACTGACGAGACACTTTACAAGCTTCTGCAAGTGAAACTCCAGTCGTCGCAGCTCATTGTTGGCAATGACGCCCACTATCTCAGATTATACCGAGCGCATCTCGACAAGACCAAGCATCTTCAGCGCTTTGAGTTGAACCTTGACGCCCTCTTTGATGAGCTCCGGAACAGCAAGAGTGAAGTCGTTCGAAAGCAAGCGCATGACCCGTATCGCCAGATCCAGGCCAAGCTTGTCACTGCCAAGATTGAATCGATTGTGAACAGCATTGCTCAGAGTTTGATTAGCGAGGAGCCGACAGGAGAGGAGGTCGCACTTGACTGGGATTTGCGTGTCGATGAGCATGTGCCCGCTGACGACATCTCGCCCTTGTTCTTGCGGTTTGCCGCGCACTTTATTCTCTTCTCCTCGTTCACTGACGAAAGCATGGATGAAGGCGCCTTCCACGTGATCCTGAAGGCATACATTCGTCATCTCGTGAAGCACGGTCACTTCAAGCTTGTTCCAGTTTACGCATCTCGTTTGCCTGCTGAAGGAGCCGTCGAGATATACGTCCAGGTACTGATGTCACTTGACGACAGACTTCAGCGTGAACTGTTCGTGCGAAGAATCCACGAGTATTCGAGCATGGACGTGCTCAACTCTGTGGTCAAAATCACTGTTGAGCGCCAGAGCGCTCTGTTGTTGCGGCAAGCGAAAAGTAACCCATCGAGTGACCCGTCAAAGCCAACGACGGCTGTGGATCGCATGCGCATGCGTGTGATCGAGTACCTCTGCTTTTACAACGAGCATCGCGCTGAAGCACTTCGTCGCTCGAACCTTCTTGCGCGGGAGTTTATTTTCGAGGAGAAGTTCAACGCCGTCAAAGAGTTGTTTGTCGAGCATGTGTCAGAAGAGTCGATTGGTCTCGTGAAGCTCCATCGCGCTGTGCAAACGGTTGGCGACGACGACGAAGTCGAGCGTATCCTGCGCGCTCATCTGTGCTGGAAGGCGTACATCCGTGCTTGCAACCACTACGATCTGTGGAGAAGCTGCACGGCAGGACGCTCGGCCTACAAGTGGGCAACATACTCAGAAGAGAAAGAGTTTCTCACTGAGCTCATGTACCACGTTTCGCGTTCCACGTCGGCTATCGTGGATGTGCTCCATTTCGAGCATGGCTGGATGGTGCAGTGCTCGGACGACGCAGAAGAAGACTCTGCGGTTCGACAGCTGTGTCTCCCGCTCCTGGCTATCCATCTCCACTTCATTCAGCTCGAGTCAGCCAAGCTGGTGGTGCGTCTACAGTTCTACCCAACGGATGCAAAGGTGCAACTCGCCCGACCACTGCTGGAAAAGTCGCTGCAAGTGGCCGACGTTGTCGCGGATGACCACTACGCCGTGTCCGAGATCCTCACGCCGGAGCACTGCCGCGAGCTGCTGAACGGCTTCCGCGAGAGCACCATTGCACTCCTCCACTTGGATAGCATGGCGCCGCTCGAAGATCTCGACGAAGACGACCACGGGCGTATCGACGAGGACACGCCACGCCTGGACCTCTAATGTGATACGACTAGTTGGGGATAAGGGGGCCGATCGATCAATCATACCAAACACTCACAATTACATCTCATTTTTACCATGTGTCTGTCGTTCGTTCCTCGACACATATCTCCACGCGACTCCCATCTACGCCAATATGTTAGTTGGTTTCTCTACAGGGCTTCGATCAAATGTCGTACTCGTTGTCGGACGTGTCGTCGACAAACGACGGCATGCCCAGGTTGCCGCCGTACTTTCGGATCTCGCGCTCGACGCGTTTCCGCTCGAGCAGGTCGTGCCAGGTGTTGCGTCCGCCGTGGAGGTAGTACCACCACGCGAGCACACCGAGGTGGATGACCACGAGCCCGAGCAGCACGTAGCCGACAGCGACGATCGCCGGGTCGTCGGCCGTGCACATGTACACGAGGCTGAGCCCGATGGCCGGCACGACAAAGAAGCCCGTGACGAGAAAGAGCACGGCGACCACGGGCCAGCTCGCGCTGTAGTAGGCGAGCGCGCGGGCCCACTTGAAGATGGGCTTGCGCGTGGCCGGGATCGGGTAGAAGAGGAACAGCCCAAAAAAGTTGAAAAAAAAGTGGGTCAGCGCCATGGCCACGGCCACCGACTTGCCCGTGACGAGCGACGCGAGCAGCGCGTTGGCGGTCGTGCCCAAGTTGGCGCCGAGCATGATCGGGTACACCTGCTCGAGCGTGATGACGTTGTGGCCGGCCATGGGCGTCAGTGTCGAGGTCACGACCGTCGACGAGTGGACGCCAAACGTGAGCGCGACGCCGCCCAGAATGGCCAGGTACCCGTTGCACTTGAGCAGGCGCGCGATCGCGCGCTTGGTCGGTCCCAGAAACACCTTGGCGAGCGTACGCACGAGCGTGAGCAGCGAGCAGAGCAGCAGCACGAGTGCCACGACCAGCACGACCGTGCCCACGGCCGCGTCGCTGAGCCCCTTGCCACGGAACGCGCCCGTCTGGACAAACGTCGCGACGGCGTCGCACTTGGTCTTGCCCGACGCGACGTCGTTGAGCGTGTCCTTGTCGACGCGCAGCAGTTGGTCCGAGAGCGGGTTCACGATCGCGTCGATGGGGCTCGTGAAATTGCCGCCGCCCGAGTGCGCGGGGCTGTCGGCGATCGCGAGCGAGAGCTTCTCGAGCGGCCGGCAAAACACTTCGAGCGGGAACATGACGATCACGGACCAAATGTTGTACATGTCGTGGATGGTCGCGGCCGCCATGGCGCGCTGGAAGCGCACGCGGTGCTTGACGTAGCCGAACGCGACCATCATGCACGTGATACACGTGCCGATGTTGGCGCCCATGACCACGAACACGCCCTGGCGGACGGTCATGCCCCCCGAGCCGACCACGGCGACCGTGATCGACGTGATCGTGCTCGAGCTGTGGACCAGCGCGGTCGTGGCCGTGCCCAGCATGAGCCCGGCGAACGGGCTGTCGGTGAACGCGAACGCGTCCTTGCTGGAGCAGCTCAACAGCAGCGCCACGCTCTCGCCGATGAGCTCGATCGCGACGAGGAAGAAATAGAGCGCCACTAGCGCGAGCGTCGCGAAGCCCAGGCCGCTGAGCACTTTGTGGCGCGTCGACTGCTGGGCGTACGCGGCCTCGGCCTCCTCGTCCTGCATGTGCTCATAGTTGAGCATGAACTGGATGGGCGACGGCTGCGAGGCCTGGCGGAGCCCGCCCGTGTGGTCCAGCTCGTCGTCCAGCGTCGCGAGCGAGCCGCTGCCGGCCCCGGTGGCGGCCATGATCGGCACGACCGACGACGAGTGCGAGTCCCGCGAACACTCCGAGAGAAGACGCTGCTCGCGCTGCGGCTGGTGCTTGTGGTAGGTCACGAGCGAGTCGGCGGCGGACGGAATCGTGGCGACTGGGGGGGCAGGAAACTAGTAGACAGCGCACGCGGAGGTGGACAGGCTCCCCCCTCGTGTACGTCCCAGTGGACTGGCCGTCGGTCAGTCGATGGAGACGTTCGCACGCCGCGGGCCTGGCGTCGTTTCTCTGTTTTCGAAATGGAGACGGCACAAGCCGTGCCGTGGGTGACTCGCGCGGTCAGGCCTGTTGACTCGCAGCTGGTCGCCGTCGGCTGACGGTCTCAGATGTGGCTCTTGGAATAATACGGTAGCACCGGCCTGTCGTGCGGCATGGGAAGAACAAGGAGCTCCTCCCTGGCGGTGCCACCGGTGGCACGCTGGTGCGAGAACAAAGGCCTCTGGGTTTGGCGCCCTCGGTTCGTTGAGACTCGCATCGTCGCCTGCACAAGGCCACGAAAAGATTCAGCGGTGGGTCCATGCGACGTGTGCATACTTGCAAATAGAATGGATGCAGCCCATCGCGCGACCGTAGATTCGCATGCTTTTCGAAAATCTTTCGCCTCCCCGCCTGCTTCTCAGCAGACCACCAGCGTCACCCGGAAGCATCGCCAGTTGGCGTGACGGCGACGTGCACCACATGCCGTGTCGGATGTGTGTACAGTCCATACAGCAGTCAATGTATGGCAGTCTGTGGTCTCACATCCCCATCGCGTAGTCCCAAGTGGCGTGGGCGACGCAAAGATGATAGGAGAAATCCAGAGGCGTCATCACGACGGCCGAGGGGTCTCCCCGACACATCGGATACCGTTTGGCCATGGCACACGAACCCCACATCCGTACTGTACGATGTGCGGGATTTTTCGTTTGCGGCTCGTGCGATGAGCAATCGAGTCACTTCTACTGATGTTGTCCAAGGCCAGGAGCCGTTCTGCTCCGAACAGATTGCCGATCCCACTCCCGCGTTTGTTGTTTCCCGAGTCGAGTGGGATCTGTGAGGCCACCGTGGAGAACAAGTGCCTCATCAGTCAGTCTCCGCCGGTACAACCGGGCGGTGCAGTCGAGTCGGAGCGGCGTCTGAGTCACTCACTCCAGGGGGCTGAGTCAAGCAAGCCACGTTCTTGCCCGAGACACCGACAGATTCGCTGGGTGCGGGCATGGCATGGCAAGAGATTCTCTTGTCTTGCGCCGGCGACGCACTGGATCTCGTCACGCACGGCGACGAGCAACGCGCGGCCAGTCTCTGCTCGGCGTTGCGGCACAAGCCGTGGGTCGAAGCGGATCATGGAGGATCATGGGTCCCTTTTCCGACATGTGGTCACTCACATATCCAGTAAGGATGTATTGTCCATGATACGACTTGAAGAGATCAGTCGGGCCCCAGCCTTTCCGCCTGTAATCATCCCAAAAGGGCTCTGACTAATCCGGTCCGGTATCTGCAGAGTCTACGCACGCGGTGGGCTCGCGGCCATGCTATAGCCGCCGCCGGCGTCCATGGCGCCGACCGCGTACCCGCGGAACAGCAGTTGCGTCGGCGTGTCGCCGGCCTCGGGGACGAGGTGGTGCTCCAGCAGGCGCTGCGGTAGACACCACCGGTGCGGCGCCGGCGCGCCCGGCCGCGACGCCCAACGCCACGCGTGCTGCTCGAGCTCTTCGTGCTCGAGCTTTTTGAGCAGGTACACGCTCTCGAGCCCCAACGCCGACTGGTCCTCGATCCGAATGTCGTACGCGCCGGGGTCCTCGTGGACACTGCTGCCGTCGGTGGCTCCGACGGCGACGGGCTCACTGGCTGCCTGGACGGCCCACGCGCGCGAACAGAATTCGCCCGCGAGGTCCTCGAGCTGCGCGGCGCCCGCGACGCCGCGGAACGACTTGACCACGGTCCCAGGCGGCGCTACGAGGAACCGCAGGTGGCTGTCCGAGTACGCACCGAACCAGTTGCTGCACCGTGTCGTCGTGTGCACGCACAGCCCCTCGATGGAGCCACGCTGCGGGTCGAGGCTCGCGTCGAGCTGCACGAGGAGCTCCCCGGGCTGGAGCGAAAAGCTATGGAGCTGCGCGCCCACGGCCACAAACGCCTGGAGGTCCCCGACGAGTCGGGCCTTGGCCGCGGCCGAGTCAAACGAGCTCACGTACATGGTGACACCGTCCTGCACGGCGACGAGCACGCCCCGCGCGACTCCCTCATGCGTGGGGGATTCGTCGCGCGGAGCCGTCGACTGCAACGTAAAGGGAGCCAAGGAAGCGGCCACGGGGGGTGCCGCGGTCGGTGCGTACGCTCGCATGGGCACGCAAATGGCGCCGAGGCACCCGACATAGTTGTGGCCGGTTGTGCCGAAAAAGCCGTTGATTCGCGAGCCCGGCGGCGGCTGCAGCGTCAGCAGCTCGCCACCAGAGCCGCCAAACCACGGCGACGCACGCGTGGTCGTGTGGAATCGCACCGCGTCGACCCAGCACATGGCGCGGACCTCGGCATGCGTGAGGAACTCGCCCGCGTCCAGCACAAACCAGCTCTCACCGTTCGTAGTCGACCCCGAGGGCGGCTCGCCCCGTGCGATCCACTCACGACGCGTCAGCGCCTGCACCGACGCCACATAGTCGTCGGCGCGAACCGCGATGGCCACAAGCTCGCTATCGAGCTGTTGTTCGAACGGCCGCTGGATACCGTCCTGATCGGCAAAGCCGATGGTCTCGGTCTTGACGGTCGTTGTAAACGACTCGGGTAATGGCGTCACCTGAGCTATCAGCTCGGTGATGGGACCGCAGTGGACGCCGAGACTGCCGACAAAGTCGTCGCCGCGTGCGCCGAAAAAGCCGTTGATCTTGCTGCCCTCGTCGGGACGCAGCACGTGGAGCTCGCCGCCGTGGCCACCGATCCAGGGCGTGGACCGCACGTTCGTGTGGATCCGCAGGCCGTCGATCCAGGCCATCGCACGCACTTCGACACTTGTGATGAACTCGTCCGGACCCAGCACGAGCTGGTGGGTATAGCGCCGCCTGGCGTGGTCGCCCAGCCGCGCAAACTCGTCGCGCGTGTAGCTCTGCAGATCTTCGAGGTACTGGTTCGCATAGAGGAGCACGGCGCCTAATGGGCCCGACGGCGGCGCCGTACCGAACGTGCGCTTCGTGCCGCTCGTGTTGTTCTGCCCGACGGGGCCGCGCACGTTATTGGTCCAGCACACGAGCGGACCGCAGGTCGACTTCTTGGGGCGCGCCGAGATCCACGGACAGTGGACGAGTTGGAGCGCCGAGCCAATGTTCCAGTGGGCGCCCTGTGGGTGGGCCACCTCATGGAGCGCTCGGTGGTTCAGCACGAGTCGGCCGTCGTGAAAGTCCTGGAAGTAGCCGGGCTCGTGGCACCGGTGGTCGGGCTCGTACACGCAAAAGAGCCGCGTCATGTCGTCAAAGCCTCGAGACATGATGCCGCTGGTCGCGTGGCCCAGCCCAAACGTGTGGCCCAGCTCGTGGATGAACGCGCCGATGCCCGTGGAAAAGTTGCCCCAGAATGTGCCGCGGTTGCCGCTGTCGTCCAGGAGCTCGCGCGTGTCGATCCGCGCGTTGTTGAGGCAGCACGCCGAGACTTCGCCCAGGTGGCGCGGCCACGTGTGGAGTCCGCACGAGCCAAAGATGCCCACTTTGCCGCCGCCCAGCGCCGTGTGGCCGTCCGCCTTTCGGGTCGCCGGGTTGTACTTGGAGCAGCCCAGGATGACCGCGTGCTTGAACGCAAACTCGGGGTGGGCGTCAAAGCCACACACAACGAGGTCCTGTTCGACGAGCTGGATGAGCTTTTGGTCGTGGATCGACCGCGCCGTGGCGTTCGGAAACGACGACCGCAGCACGTGGACGTGCGGCAGCCCGTCCTGCGCAAACTCCATGGCAAACGTCTTGCGCGGCAGCCCGGCGTGGACAAACATCTCGGCCGTCGCCGTCTGGAGCAGCAGCGCGTTGAACCGGATTTTCTGGAGCGCCGCCTGGTCCGAGTTGTCGGCCCCGCGTGGCGCGTCAAAGCCCTCGTGGTGGGGCGTGGCGTCGGCACATTTCTGGTAGTAAAACCGTACGACGTGGCGCGACACGGGCGGCTGGTACTCGATCGGAACCACGCGCGAGACCTGAGCCCCGAGGCGCAGCGTGATGCTGTACTTTCCCGGCGCCGGCAGCAGCACGAGCGCCTTGAAGCGGCCCGACGCGGCCACGGGCCAGAAGGCGCCGCGCGCCGCGTCGAGTCGCGCGTCGATATACCACTCGGTCGGCGCGAGCCCCAGCGACGGGAAGTCGTGGACCAAGCCGTCGAACACGACGAGCGCGTGCGGCACGATCTCATGGTCGCGGAGATTGGAGACGACGATCGCGGGCGCCGCCATGGAGGAGAGAGGGGGGAGGAGAGTGAGGAGGAGAGGAGAGGGCTCACGCGTTGTGAGAGTGTTGGGGGTGGGGAGGGGAATCCACCAGGCAGCGATGTGGGTTGACTGCTTGGCGGACTTGTGACACTCGAGAAAAGGTTGCCAGGGGGATCATCTGATTATGAGTATGAGATCTGATGCGGGTCACATACCCCATGGTGATCTTCTTTTTTCTGTGGAAGAATGGAAGCCGTGGCTGCTTTTGTCATGGTGACGAGGGTGGCGCATAGTTACGGGGAGATGGTCTTACGAGATACACCATGAGACGTCTTTGACTATTGATCGGTACTTTCACTTTGTCACCAAGTCGGGAGGGGGAAGAAAAATAAACTTACAACACTAACTATTTACGCCGGGAGCTTCTCCATGGCGACGAGCTCACTCCCGGACGAATCCCGTCACACGACAGGGATCGTGTCGTCGTGGGACATGGCGCCCGTGTGGAGCGCCGTGCGGCGCAGCTCGTTGTCGTGGGCGTGGCGCGCCTCGCGCTCGACGCGCTTGCGCTCGAGGAAGCGGCTCCAGGCCTCGCGGCCCGTGCTCTCGGCGTACCAGTACCAGACGGCGGCGAACACAGCGACGGCGACGGCGCACAGCACCCAGCCCATCACCTCGACCGCGACCACGTTGGACGTGCACATGTACGTGAGCCCGAGGCCCACGACGGGCACGACGACAAAGCAGAGCACGACGAAGATCACGGCGCAGAACGGCCACGCGGCACTCCAGCTCGCGAGCGAGGTGGCCCACAGGAAGACCGGCTTGCGCGTGATCGGGATCGGGTAGAAGAGCACGATGCCAAAGAGGTTGAAGAACACGTGCACGAACGCGAGCGCCACGGCTTGCTTCTTGCCCGTGACCATGCCCGCGAGCAGCGTCGTGCCGGTCGTCCCCAGGTTTGCTCCGATCACGAGCGGGTAGACCTTTTCCAGCGAGATGACACCAAGGCCCGCCATGGGCGTGAGCGTCGACGTGACAAGTGTCGACGACTGCACCCAGAACGTCAGCGCCGTGCCCACGATGATGTTGAGGTAGCCGTTGTAGTCGAGCGCGCGCGCGACGACGCGCTTGGTCGGCCCCAAGAAGACCCGGGACATGACGCGCACGAGCGACAGAAACGAGCAGACGATCGTGATGAAGCCGATGGCCGCGACGATGCCGCCGATCGCGCCGTTGCTCATGCCCGTGTTGCGGAAGACACCGCCTTCGACAAGCACCTTGGTTGAGCACTCCTTGTTGCCGACGGCGACGTCTTCAATGGCTTTCTTGTTCACGTCCAGGAGCAGGTCCGAGAGGGGGTTTACGATCGTGTCGAGCGGGCTCTTAAAATTGCCACCACCCTGTGCGTTCGCGAGCGACGTTCCAAGCTTCTCGAGCGGGTGGAAGATCACTTCGAGCGGGAACATGACGATCACGGACCAAATGTTGTACATGTCGTGGATGGTCGCGGCGGCCATGGCGCGCTCAAACTGGCCACGGTCCTTGACTTGGGCGAACGCGACGATGATGCACGTGATACACGTGCCGACATTGGCGCCCATGACGACGGCCACGCCCTGACGAATGGTCATGGCGCCGACGCCCACGAGCGCGACCGTCACGGACGTGACGGTACTCGAACTATGCACGAGCGCTGTCGCGACCGTGCCGATCATCAGGCCGGCGACCGGGTTGTTGGCAAAGTCGAACGCGCCACGGTAGTCGCAGCCGAACGCGAGCGTGAGCCCGCTCTCAATCCACTTGATGCCGACCATAAATACGTACAGCGACGCGAGCACGAGCAAAAAGTAGAGGATGCCCGTGACGATTTTCCGCGACGTGCTTTGATGCGCGTAGGCCTCCTCGATCTCGGCGTTTTCGTTCTGCAAATAGTACTTGCCGCTGTTGGGCGTGCCGCCGTGGTGAGGCGGCGTGTACGCCGGGTTCTGGTCGTACCCGTCGTCGAGGCTGAGCACGGACACGGGCGTGTCGCCCATGGCCACGGCGCCCTGGCCGCTGCGCGTCGCGACGAGTGGCGGCGCCATGGCCATCCGTCCGCCACGCGGCTCGGGCCGCTGGGCGTGGTGGTGGTTGGGCAGCGCGCGGCCGTAGGGCTGCACCGAGTGCAGGTGGTCGCGCTCGTTATATACTTCCATTGCGTCACGCGGCAAGTCGGGGAATGCCCGCAATTCAGCCGAGTCGAGTGGTCTCTGCGGTCTCTCCAAGACCCAGCTCTCCCCCGAGGAGCTCCCCAACTTTGTTCCATGGACCGGCTGTGCCACCGACCACGCGGAGCTGCGGTACGAGACCTCGAGATTCGTCATGGTGTCGTAACCTCTTTTTATCTTGCTTTTTGTATAGGACATCGGGTCCGCGAGGTGAGACGAACCCGTTCTGAACCATATTGGCGGGAACGAATCTTGAAGTGACACGCTAGTTCACGTTATATCAGTGTACCAGTATTTGAGTGTGCGGAGGTGTACTGAATCATGGTTGATCATGTCGATCCCCGTCTGACAAGTCAGCAGTATGGGCGCATCCAGCTGAACCGTTCTCCGACACGCCGTTGGTGCCAACATCACCAACTGCATACTATCCTAGTATGTTAGGCATCGAACTATCTGATGTTATCGTGGGTTGAGTGTCCAATATACTGAGAGAACGTGAAATAGGTGATTTCCCGCGCGCCTCCGTGATTCGCTTCGATCACGTCCCGTGTGACTCGCTTTGGTGTACGTACGTTCGGTCGGGTAGGTCTCCGGTAAGTATTCGCCCGCCATGAGCAAGCGAGGGTTCCGTTTCCACTGGGCATGGCCTGCTTGGGGGACTATTACTACGTAGGAGTGCCATGTCCTGATCCGTGTATTGATTCGCGACGGCTCCAATAGTTCCACAATTTCTACTATCCATCGCCTTCTGATACACCTGATCGATCGAGTTGATGTATATCTGGGTTTGCGCCCATATCATTTTCCAAGTATCAAGTTCAGAGGCCCCAGCAACTTGATAGTCTCAAAGGGGTGGACTGGGAGTGTGGCAGCTGCCGTGAGCGTTGATTGCGGACATCCCGTGTGTGTGGCGCTCGCCGTTCCCCCCAAGGGTATCGGCGCCCGAGGCTTTCGCGGCGTCTCCGCGAATCTCGCTGTCCGGCCACCTCGGAAAGGAAGCTGAACATTGCTTTGCATTGCGTCGCGTGTCTTGCAACGCCCAAACTCCGACCGAGGCGATGCACCAAGACTTCTTGACGAGAAAGTGTAGGGTGCCCGCCGCACTGGCGCCTTGCCCATCGCCCCGGCGTTCGGTTCAGAACGATTGCAACAGAGCAGAGGCCTCACTTCACAGGCACGATGACGTTGAAGTCGGGAGAGATTCATCACAGATCGTGTGACAGGCTCTCTTTCCGGACAGAGGCGTTGCCAGCAGCTCCGGTGCAAAAACGAACTTGTTGCGCGTTCGCGTGGGACCGCTTTCGCAGTCATAAGGCCCGAGTGGGTTCCAGCTCTTTCCCTCCCAGAGACCGGAAACAGTTCGCACTCGAGCCACCGTCGCGCCCGGTTTCTTTGCTGCTACCCGGAGCAACTTCCAGCAGGGTACCGTATGTAGCGGGCCGCATGGCACAAAGCGGCGTCATGATCGCCATTGTTTTTTTTTCGAAGCGCTTAGGTCGACACGGGGTGTGCTCCCGTCCCTGTACACTGCTCCGCTGTCGTGGTCGAATCCACACTGGCGCGTCCCATGCGGAGCCGTCCGGCTGCGTCACAGGGGCAGCAGATACGCCCAGTTCACTGTAGCTCTCGGCACGGTGCGAAGCGTTTCAAAGAGTCCAGTCGGTGCCCCCTCTGCTTGGAGGTCCCCATCTCGGGGTCACGACGGTCTCACCTGCGTTGTTCCCGTCGACATGGCTCGATTCGGATGCCGTATAGTACAGAACCCCGGTGTGTTATACAGTAAGGCGCATCAGTATGACAGCATCTGCTGACTCCCTGCATGATGGCAGTGAGCCATGTGCCCCTGAGGGCGATTCCCAACCCTAAAATATGCATTCACGCATGCATATTCTGTCACGTTCTAGACCTGTGATTGGTTAGAAGCGAAACGGTCATTTCGAGCAGAAGAGACTGTTGAAATCGTCGTGCATGCTTTGTGGCGTGGCTTCGATACGACTTTTAGCCAATCCCTGTCATCCACAGTGCGAGTGAAGGTCATCTCTGGCGTCGCTGGCACAAGGTTGTGACTTGTGTCAAATCATCGCAGCTTCAAGCAGATCACCAGAGCACCTTCATGAGCTCAATCATATGCTCGATGCCTATCGATCAACGCGCGCTCGCCATGCGAGTAAGTGAGCGCGCCAGCACAGGAGTGGCCTTTCACGACCGCGCAATATGCTGGTCTATATAAGCTGTTTGTTACACCGATGTGATGTGCCTTGGTTGTTTGAATTCGAGCGCGAACGCGCGTGGCTCCCTTTCGTTTGAATTCGAGCGCGAGTGCTGTGTCCAGCCAGCTTGGCCAAGCAGAGAGCGGGGAGAGCAAACGAAGCGAGCTCATGGAAGGGGGGAGGGGGAAACGGAACCCGCGGATCTTTCAATCTTCAAGATGCGGAATGTGTGTCTTTTTATCTGCTTTTCGACCAACCACAGAGCCCGTTCTCAAATGCATCAAAACCAGTCCCAACCGCGTGTAAACCTAACCCTAAATGCATGCATATTTTAGGGTTGGGAATCGCCCTGAGTCAAAGTGAGCGAGATGGCGATTGAGGACGCACACTAACTTCTATAAGTACACAAAGAGTAATCAGGTTACGTCTGGTACATCTTGAAAAACCACTGCTGGCTACAACAAACCACAGATGGTACAGTCCCATCTGTGGTTTTGTGGTTTTTCAAAGGTTAACTTCCTGCGGAGCTCCCCACAATCCTCGGCTTTTCGCGCCGTTTTCACTTTGCTGGAAAGGGCGGCCCACCAAGCGCACGGGACGCGCACCTTCGACGCTTTGGTGGCCTCCCAGACAATGTGTGTGCGTGCGTGTCGGCGCTAGCGGGTTGACCTCCGTCTGAGTGGGTACCACGCCTGAGGCCCCAGATCCCATGGGCAACGAGATCTCCAAGGCGCTCGAGGCCGACCTCGCGGCCTCGCCGCAGGGCGTCGTCGCCGAGAAGCTGCTCGCGCTGCCCGGCGCCCAGCCGCCCACGGCGACGGCGCGGCGCGGCGCGCACGACATCGCGCAGCGCGAGCGCGTCTTCGGCTTTTGCGCCGACTGGGATCTCGCGCGACTGACCGATCTTCTGCGCTGGTACGAGCGGTGCCACGCACGCGCGACTGCCCCGGACACGGCGGCGGCGCTGGACCTGCGCGGCCTCGCGCACCAAGTGGACGCGCTCGAGCGCGAGCTAGCGGCGCGGCAGACGCTGCTGCGCCAAGTGGACGAAGAGCTCACGCAGCTGGGCGTGCCGGATGAAAGCCACGGGGTGAATGGCCCGGTCGACAGCGAAGAGAAGGAGCTCGTCCGCGCGACGCTCGAGTTTCGACGCGATGAGCTCGCCGATGAGATCCGCGAGCGCCAGCGCGCGCTCCAGGAGCGCAAGGTACATTTGCTGGCGACGCTCGACGGCGTCGATCTCCGCCGCGCTGTCACGTGGCCGGAGTTCCTCCAGGCCGTGGGCCATGTCCAGGTGCGCGCGTCGCTGGAGGTCAAGGCGGAGGCCCACAGCACCTGGCACCCGGCGGCGGCAGGGTACGCGATGGTGCGCGACGGCCACGCGACCAAGCAGCTCGGCGAGTATGCGCAGGGTGACATTTTGCTGCCGCCGCCGGCGAACCACGAGATCGACGGCCACACGGACGACAGCGCGAGCAGCTCGGCGGCGAGTGAAGAAAATAGCAACAGTGGCAGCGACGGCGACTCGGACGATGATGACGAGAAAGGAGATGAAGCAGCACCAGCGCCGACGGGGGATGAACCAAGCGCTATTGGCGGAGAGAAAGTGGAGCGGCCCGACCCGAACGCCGAAGAAGATGACGAGGACGACGAGGACGAAGAGGACGAGGAGGAAGACCAAGAGAACGGCCGTGACGAAGCCGTGTCTCCTGCTGACCCGTCTGGCGGTGGTGGAACAACCCAGCCTTTGACGGCAGATGCTCTTGCGGAGCACAGGGAGCAAACCGCCCCAAGTGAGTCACCTGCAGTAGCCTTCCAGAACGCAATGAAGCGGCCGCGTGTGGTGAAGCGTGCCGTCTCGGTGGCCATCGACGCCGCCACGCGCAGCCCCGTGTTCTTTGGGTACACCCTCGAGAAACGTGCCGACGAACTGGTCGAGGCCGTGAGCGAGGACGACGCGCTCGCCGCGAAGGAGACGAGCATTTTCGAGCAGAAGATCGCTCGCCGTAAAAGCCAACTCGAGGAAGCGCTCAAGGCGGAGCGCGGGAAACTCGACGTCATCCGCCAACGCGAGGTGGACGTCAAGCAAAAGCGTGAGCGATATTGGGAGAAGCGCGACGCCGACCTGGAGCGCGCGAAGCGGGAGCTGGATCCAAACGACATCTTTTTCCGAACGAGAGAGATCCAAGACAAGAAGACGCGCGATAACCAGGCCTTTGAAGATGAAGAGACGCGCCGCCAAAAGGAAAAGATTGAGGCTCGCATGAAGACGGCTCAAGAAGAATACGATCGTGCTATGGATCAAATCCGCGCAGTGCGTGCGACGGACAACCCGTTAGGAGACCTCCGCATGAAGTTCCACGAGGCCGAGGTGGACCAGTTTCACACCGAGATGTTGGCGGCGAAAGCGGCTCTTGCGGTTGCCAAGGAAGAGTATGTGGCTCTCAAGTCGGCCAAGTCGTTCGGAATCGGAAACCAGGAAATCAAGAACCGAGCCCAATTGCTCTATGCTGAAGACCAGATCCGGGCGCGGGAGCGAGAGCTCGAAGCGGTGTGTATGCT
This sequence comes from Pythium rishiriense, assembly GCA_023335895.1. Lineage (NCBI taxonomy): Eukaryota > Oomycota > Peronosporomycetes > Pythiales > Pythiaceae > Pythium > Pythium rishiriense. Next base: position 96,210 of record JAADVT010000002.1, read on the forward strand.
CTATGACAACGAGCTGTTCCTGCTCAAACGAGCACAAGACATGTACACCCGTGAGCAGCTCTTTTTGCCATTTTTCGTGTGTCTCCAGCAGCCGGACGCCAAGGCACGAGCGCCGCTCTCATCGTTCGATCAAACCAAAGTATTTACGGTTCTGGAGATGGCGCTTGCGCTGCTCATCGGTATCGGCAATGTGACTGTACGCGCCAAGATCGATTTTTTGTTTCGAATGTTTTGCAAGCGAGCCTCCAGTCGCAAGGGCAGCATCGCCGCGGCCATTCAGCTCCTCCAACGGGATGCGTTCACCGAGATCTTGCGCTTGAGCCTGCTTGTTCTTGGCAAGCTGGGTGATTTTCGACCACGCCAAGAGCTCACGCCGGAGTACCTGCAGGGTATCGCCGATCGCGAGTTTTTGAAGCTGGATCTAGTCATCGAGATGGACAACGCGGCGTCCACGCGTAACGGCATGACCTCCGTGGAGTTTCAAGCGTACTGCATGGACGTGATCTCGAAGTCTAAATATCTGTGCGAGCTGCTAGGCACGCCGTGGCAGTTTGAGCTGCTGAGTCGCTTTGTGGTCCAGCACATGAGCGCTGTCCACCAGTACAAGCTGGGCCTCATCAACGTCAACGACCTCAAATTCGCTATCGCCAAGCAGTCGATTACTGCCCGTGCGGAGCTGTCACGGTGGAAAAAGGAAGTCATCCACGAACGTGCGCTCGCGATGGGTGAGAACGACCCGCTCAAGACAGACTACTCGAAATACCTCCCGAAGCGACGGACAAAGCTGCTATCGAGAGTCGTGCCGCTCGACCACGGCGGGTACCGAAATCTTCTTCACTACCGCATGGAAGTTATCCTGCGCGCGACAATCAAGCTGCAGACGACGTGGCGGGCACGGAAAGGACGCCAACTGGCTCGGCTCGCGGCGGAGAAGCAGGCATTCTACCACGCCCGTGGTGTCGCACTCAAAGAAGCGCGCGATGCGGTGGAAACCGAGTGGATGGAGAAGGACGCCAAGCCTGCGCACACGGTGGAAAAGATGAAGTTTGAGGCCAAGATCCGCATGAAGCAAGTCAAGTTGCGAACCAAAGGGAACGCGTTCTCGCGAGAACAAGTGTTGGCTCTTCTCATGGAGGAGGCGGTCCAGCAAGCCCAGAAGGAAGTGGATAACCGCTTCCGCGAAATGGAGGAAGAACTTGGTTACTTAAAGCACACAGAGGCTCTCACCAAGCCGCTTGACGATGTGGATTACTTGAAAGATGAGATCTCAAAGGCGCTCGTTACACAAGTCGTACAGGCCAAGCACGAGACCGAAGAAGTCGCTGCCGTTATGGATTCGATTGCGCTGACCGAGGAGTTGGAGAAGAAAAAGAAGCTGGCCAAGAAGACACAGCAGGACAGTAAGAAAGGCAGTGCACCAAGTGGGAACCAAGAACAAGCCCCGGAAGGAGTTGCGGGGGACGAGCCCGAACAACACCTCGACCACCCAGAAGACAAGGCTCAAAGGATCGCTCGAGCCCAGCTGCGTCAGGAGAATATGATATTTGGTCGGTTCCCGAGTGAGCTATACACCAGTGGCAAGACCCGCGAAGACCACCTCTTTGAGATGGACCAAGCGTTTCCGGATCCTCCTCTTGCAGCACTCCAGAAGCGCCTGCAGCATGTATGTGTCGGAATGACGGACTTCAAGATGGGCGAGTTACTGCAGGAACTACCATCCAAGCGACACATATGTGCGTACACCACCAGTTTTCGACGGCATGACGGCACTTACGATGTTGACCGTCTGGAACAAGACCTATTTGACCACTTTCGCATGGTACGAGGAGCACGCGAGCTGGCCGAGGCTCTTGTTGGCTTTGCCGACGCTGATCTGGAGTTTGGTCTCACCCGCGAGATCCTCTCAACCGTGCAAGACGAAAGCGAGGCTGCGCTTCGGCAGCTCGTGACGAACAACAGCAGCGCTGTGGCCGAGAAGAATGCCGAAGTCATCACCAAGAAGCTCGTGCGGATGGGATACAAGACCCCAGGGATCGACGAGTCAGACCCTAACGCAGCACTAGAAGGGAACCCGATGGCAGTACTCTTACAAAAAGAGGCCCACGATCTGGTGGAAAAGAAGAAACGGCTCCACGAGGCTCATTCCCGCTTCTTGGAAGCGATGCGGTTGTGGAAGGAGGCCGAACTCTCACTCCACGAGACCCAGCGAGTGCAGATGAAAGTCCAAGCCAAGTATCCTACCCTCCCATCGCATCGCACCAAGTGGGCAGAGCGACTCGCCAATGCACTGCGGCTTCCAGAGGCCACCGCCATGCAGCTTCAGGAAAAGTACACAGAGATCTACGATGTTTGCCACGATTTTGTTGAGTCAAGTACGGCGATCGCACGTGTGTTAGTGCGTGAAATTCACTTGCCAGTCAGTCAGAAATCGATCTTGCCCGTTCGGGACTCCCCGATTGATGGACGCAAGGACGACGTGCGCTCGACCACACGTCTCAAGTACGAGGCCCACGACATCTTATTCAAGATCTGCACAGACGACCACAGCCGTTTCGAAAATTCGGACGAGCTTGCGGCCAAATACGGAGGCCACGAAGTGCGCAATTCGGCGCTGTACCATCGCGCTCTGTTGAGCCACGTACCGGCGGTGTTGATCCCGCTGGAGTGTGTTGTCGACTGTGGAGGCTATCGTGTACTGTGTTCATCCAAAATACCAGTAGAGATAGTGTCGTGGAACGAGGCCGGCACGACGATCCAGAAAGTGACCAAGCAGCTTGTCCATGGCACGGAGAACAGTGGGAAGACCATCACATTCCAGAGCAAAGAGCTGGACAGTATGCTGGCCGAAGCTGCAGCGCTGCTCAACCTCAGCCGCCACGGCGTGCGCGGGTACCATGACCTCACGTCCAAGATTCTCCACGCACCGGCCGACATGCTCGGTTACATTAACGCCGACAAGCGGTTCGTGCTCGTCAACTTTGCGAGGGCCATGCCCCCGGAGGATCCCGAAGTGACCACGCATTTGTGTGGCTCGACGCGTGGCATGTCGATCCTGTGGCGCCAGCTGCGGCCAGAGCGCGTCGCGTCGTTCAAGACCCCGCTATCGTCGGACGCGCTTTCCTCGATGACGTACTGCACGCCCGACTGGCTGAGCCAGGCTATGGGGGCGGAAGACGCGACACGGGAGCTCGTGGAGCTCGTGATCCCCAATTTTGCCCGGAAGCTATCGCAGAAATCCAACTACTTTAGTGCCCCAACATTCGACCTGACCGACGAGATGCACCGCCACGGTATCAACATGCGACATCTCGGACTTGTACGCGCGCAGTTCCCGGTCGCGCTGTCCGGCACTGCGACACTGCAATACTCGACGGGCGAGATCCAAACGTCTGAAGATTTCACGAGAGAGGTCGAGCGGGGCGCCCCCGTGTACATTTTAGGCAAGGCCTACAGCGTGAGCCGAAACATGAAGCATCGCTACGACGCACAGTGTATCACGCTGAGTGAAGTGTACATGGGCGACTCGATCCAGAACGTCACGGTGTTTGCCGGCCGCCAAGACTGTCTCCATAACGCCGCGGCGATCCGAGACCGCTTGCTCGTGGAGATGGTCGCGCGCACGCTGAAAAACGTCATGCGCCATTTCTTGCGCACGGCGTCCAAGCTCTCTGGGACCGGATTAACCCCGATGCTGCACCGGCGAATCATCATCCGCTGTCTGAACTTGCTCACTGGGAGTGACCGAGGAAGTGAGGGTTCTTTCTGGAAGGTGCACTTGTACGAGGGCATCCGCGTGCGCTTTGGGCCCCGCGCTGTCTCAGAGGTCGACCAGCAGAACTTGCGGCGCAAGCTTCTCCGACATTTGCATATGGTGGTCGCGCGCGTGGCCGCCATGATGGGGATCCACTTTCGTCCGGCCTGTCTTGCACGACTCGCGCATCACCCAGATTGCTACTTATTTACGCTCGACGACTTTGACGACTCGTACACCGAGAACTGTTGTCGTGTCAAGCACAACCTGGCGATGTTGCACTTCTCCATGGCGTCGCTGCTGCTGCTACAGGCCACAGTCACGCAGGCGACGTCGTACAAGCAACTCGTGATGAGTGACGAGCCCAACGGGTACTGGACGCTCTGTGAGCGAAGAGGTCTGTCGGCGGCTGCCAACAGTGGCTCCTATGGCAAGGAACTCAACGGCCGGTATCTCGCAGCGTGTGCACTGGAGGCAGAGGGACCCGTCGCGAACATGGACCTGAATCGTGCCGTGGAGCTGCGCAAGGAGAAGCGTAGCTACGTTGCCTTTCCCGTGGTGCCACACCTGTACCCAGCTGATCCGTCGACCCACGTAGCTCTCGAGGCGTGGTGCAAGTGCGACGGCCACGCGAGCACGAGGCGCGTCGTGTTGACGATCGGCCGATTCACTCTCAGCGCACTCAAGGCGAACGCGTGGGCGTTCAGCTTCAACGTCAAGAACATTGACATTCTGGCGTTTGGTGCACAGGTCGAACTCCACAAGTGGACGTATCTCGTGGGTACGTACGACGGGACGATGCTTCGGCTGTATGTGAATGGGTTCCTACAAAACGAAGTCGATGTCGAGACCGTCGTGGACCTCGAGCTCGCCAAGCGTGAGGCGATCATCGCCAAGACAAGACAAGACATTGCCGACCTGGAGGAGGAAGCGCGTGGGAAATGCTTCAAAGAGGTTGACCGCGAGATGCAGCAGTTCTTCGCGACGAAAGACGGCAAGCGGCAGATCAAGGCGGTGAGCCAGAAGCTGCTGGACGAGCACGATTTCCGAGTGCGGCTGTCTAGAGCTGCGACGAGCGCGCCAACGTCCAACGGGAGTAGCAGTCCGACCAAGACCGGTGCGGCAACCGAGCAAACGTCCACCAAGCGTGACCTGTCGAAAGTGAGCCGCGCGGATTTCGAGCCTCTCGCGAAGAAGCAAATCCTGCGCGAGCAGTTTGAGCGGCGCGTCGAGTCGGTCATCGCCGAGTTCAAGGAGATGCGCCACCGCGTGAACCTCAAGATCGCCAAGGAACTCGAGGAGCAGAGCACGCAGGACGCGCGCGAGCTCCGCATCGGCTGCCTGTCGTCGCCGAGTCGGCGCGACGGCAAGTACTTTTTCCACGGGTGTATTGCCCACGTCGCGTACTACAATGGCAAGATACTCACGCGTGACCAGGTCAACGCCCACTACGTGATGGGCGTGCGCGACCGCGCGCACACGTCGGACGATCTGTTTGCGTTGGCATCTAGCCGCTTTGCGCGCGCGCTCTCGTACGCTCCCGACGACAAGCGCACGCTGGAGCGGTTTGCAGAAAACATTTGCGCGTCTCTCAAGTACGACCTCGACCACCAGCACGCGCAGGACATGTACAAAAAGAAAGTGAGGTGCGGGCTCGCGCCGTTTATCGCGACGGAAAACGTGCACGGCATCGCCGAGATCCTCAAGAACCTGCCGCGCGACCCGGCGTTCAGTGATCTGTTTGTGTATTGCTACCGTACTTTGTTGGCCATCCAACCAGATTATTTCCGAGCCACCGAGTCTGTCGATTGCCGCCTCTCGCTGCGAGAGCTAGGGCGCCTGCCCTTCAAGTTCTTTTTGGGCTCGCGATCGGCCAACTCGCTTGCCAACATGGGCGTGCAGCAGCGCGAGCGCGAACACGAGGAGATCCCGGTCTTTGCGGACGTCATCAAGAAAGTGCTCGTCGACTATCCGTCATACTATGGCGACGAGCTGACGAGCATGGACTGGCTGCGAGGCCTCCAGAATCCTCGCGCGGTCGTGTACTTTATTCTGAGCATGGAAGCCGGCGAGGACGTGCGGTATGTGGATTTCAAGGACGTGAGTGACGTAACCAATGAGGATATGGAGGTGGTCGTCAAGAACAATCGGTTCGCGCTCGGATTCGCGCTGGCGCGGTGCTCGCTGTTGAACGACTTTGCGATCATGCGGCTCGCGTTGTGCTGCTCCCAAATCGAGGAGCTCGACGTGTCCTACTGCTCGCACCTCACGGACGCCGCGATGCACGCGGTCGGCAAGCATTGCACGCGCCTCAAGAAGCTCCTGCTCGTCCATTGTCATCTCATCACGGACCTTGGCGTCGAAGCAGCGGTCAAGCCGAACACGCGACTAGAAGTACTCGGTTTGAGCTACTGCGAGCGTGTGAGCGAGCGCTGTATGGCCACGGTGGGCTCGTCGTGCCCCAACTTGGTCGTACTGGAAGTGGAGATGTGCGTGCAGTTGAGCAGCGCCGCGCTGCGGTTTCTTGTAGGCTCGCTCGCCAATCCCACCAAACTGCGGAAGCTCAACCTCGCCGGCTGCCATCGCGTCGCTGACGACGGGCTGCTCGAGGTTGCCAAGAAGTGTACGCGACTACGCCACGTGAACGTTCGGCTTTGCGACAAGCTCACGGACAGATCCCTCCGCGTGTTGACCCATAACAGTCTCGAACTCGAGGTATTGAACATTGAGGAAGTCGTGCTCGCGACCCACAAGTTGTTCCAGTTTGACCAGGAAGGTGACGGTCGAGGCGTCGTCGACAAGAATCTGCTGAAGAAGCTGCGTGAGCTTACCCTCTCTGGGTGCGCTGGCATGAACGATCTTGCGCTGGGCCACGTGGGCCACCGTGCGAAGCAGATCGAAGCTCTCACGCTCGCAGCTTGTACCGAGATCACCGACCAAGGACTACAATGGCTGCTCGTCGAAGACATGCTCGACAAGTCGCGCTGTGGTGAGCAGCTCGAGCGCCTGGATCTGAGCTACTGCCCTCAACTGACCGCGAACGGCATCCATCAAGTCGTGGTCCACTGCCCGAAGCTCGTCTCACTCAATTTGTGTGGCTGTATCCACCTGAGCGACGAGCATTTGGTCTCGATCATTAATGCGTGTGGCAAGCTGGTCCGACTGGAGCTCGGCTTTTGTCGCGACCTCACGGACGTCGTGTTGCTCGCGGTCGCCAAGCACTTGTCTCTCGAAGTGTTGAATGTTGGGCGGTGTGTCAAAATCACGGACGACGGGATGCGAGAGGTTGTCGGCCAATTGGCTGTGCTTCGAAAGCTCAACGTCTCGGCCTGCAAGCGACTCACTGAGAAGACGCTGCTCGGGCTGCTGGAGGCGTGTCCGCTGCTAGAGGAGCTCGACGTGACGCATTGCCCACTCTTTCCCGCTGACGTTCTGGCCCGATTTGCGCGTCGAAAAGTCAAGATCGTATGCGCCAAAGTTGACGAAGTGTCAGTGGCTGAAGCCGTTGAGAATCGACAGCAGCAAGAAGCGAAAGCGCGACGATCATCGAGGACGCCCGGCCGTGATGAAAGCCCGCGAGACGAGTCAAGCCGCGAGTCGACGGGCGCGGATGACAATGATGAGTCGACAAACCAAGTGGGACGCGCTGGCGTCGCTGTCATCGAAGCCAAGAAACCGACTCGAACGACTCGACTCCCTGGCTCTGAGCCGACTCTTCCTCTCCTTCGCCAGCGGACCCGCGATCGCGATCCATCGTCCCCGTGACATTTCTCGACAGCCATATTTAGCGGACGAGGAACGACCAAAAGCGGGCTGTGCTTGCTTGTCTAGACGCCAAGTGCTTTGAGGAGAAGCACGATGGAGCGGTTCGAAGAGGAGCGTGGCGGAGAGCATCGACGAGAAGAGAGCGAGGACGACGACAGTGATCGCGACGACCACCCTACCGTGCTCCATTTGGAGGGCATAGACGCCGCTTCCCAGGACCAGCTTAGCACTCGTGAGCAAGAACAGCATGAGCTGTCGTACTTGAGGTTGGAGAACACGCTCCTCAAAAAGAAGATCAAAGCGCTCGAGCGGCTATCGCGAGGCGAGAAGCGGAACGTGTACGTTGGAGGTAGCCCCGCTCTACTGCCGTAGTGATGGGCGTTGTTAGCTGACTGGTATGATTTGTGTATATAGCAAGCTCGTGGTCGACGAAACGGAGATGGAGCGAATCAATGACCTGCTCCAGAAAGCCGCTGACGCGAAAGCTGAGGCCATGGACTACGTCGCGAATACCTCGCGCGACAAGGTAGAATCTCGTGTTGGGAATCCGCTCACCACTAGAGAGTTACTCAGCTGATGGGTGTATTTGTGTGTATGTGGACGACTGTAGCTTGGCCAGGACGTCAAGGTGCTCCAGTCCATTCTGAAGAAAGCCAAGGCGGAGCGCCATGCATTCAAAAAGAAGATCAAAGCAGCAGAAGAACGCCTGCAATTTGAGCGCCAGAAGATCGAGAAGGAAGAGATCCGGTTCCAGGTCGACCGGGAGATCTTTGCAAAGATTCTGCAGGTGCGAGTCTCGCGTGGTCGCTCTCGGAGACGACCGGCGCGCTAACGTCCGAGCTTGATATATATTTAACGCAGGATGACCGGGACGCATACAAGTATGAAGTGAATCTGCTGGTCGAGAAGATGACGGCGCTCCAAAAGGAAAAACACGAGCTCTTCGTGTGGGCCAAGGAGCAGCACGAACGCCATCTCCATGAGATCCGCAAGCTCACGCGCGCGCTGGGCCGCACCAAGAAGTCGGTCGACGACCACAAGAGCGCGAGCGAGGCTGTGCTCGCAGACGTGCGGCACGTCCAGGCCAGTGTGCTGGCACGTCCCCCGCCCCCGCCGACTTCTTCAGCGTTCTTTATGGCGGCCAGCGACGCCACCGAACCTGCGGCGCTTGTGACGGCGTAGGAGACATGCGAGCGACAGTCCGTAAGAAAAGAAAAAAAACGAAAGCGAGCAACATGCTGGGATCAGTCGGATCGGTTTATTCGAGTGGGTTGTAGATGATTCGTTGAAGCCCGCCGCGCTGCTCCGAGACCTGGACGACCATCTTGAGATCCATGATATCCCCGTCGTCATGCTTGAAGGACGCGATGAGCAGTCCGCAGTTGGTGAGCTGGCTCGGCTGGATGCCGGCCACGTCGATGTGGGACACCTACTCGTCGGACGCCGACGGGTTAGTTATTGCCACGACACACAGACACAGACACAGAGAGATATGGCCACCGGATGGATCCGACCACGAGGATGTGGCGTCCGACCGATTGGATCGACTCGTAGCAAAGCGAGACGTACCGAGAACTGGAAGTGGTTGGCGCCCTTGGCGTAGTCCCGCGCGTCGACACGGCCGAGCTGCCGGAATAAGAAAGATACAGAGGGCAATGATATGAGACTTTCGTGACGACCTTGTTGGAGGACACAGCAGCGCCGGGAAAGTTGTCGGCCGTCGCAGATAGGCGACACAGACGGCGCGTTGTCGTCATGCGCTGGCTTCGCATCGCATCGTGAACCCACCTGGATAATGTGGCGCTTGGTCACCGAGTCCACGAGGTACTATCGGCCAACGATTCCGCCGTCACGCCACGCGTCCGATTATGGGCATCGAGAGACAAGAGATCCCAGAGAGAATGTGAGAACCGCATCCCAGGGAGTGGCTGCTAGAAGCGGCACCCAGTAGTACCCAGCGCCATGGGGCCACCATCACTCACTCACCTGGATCTCCCAGACGCCGTTGGCCACGGGCTTGCTCAGGCGGAAGTCGACCTCGAGGTGGAGCTCGTCCGTGAGCGCGGCCGGGTTGGGGGAGATGTCCACGGCGTCGACGTCCACGGCCGGTAGCGCGCGGAGGTAGTCCTCGTCCATCTCGTCGTGTGCCGAGGTCTTGCTCTCGCTCATGGTCGTGGAGCGTTGGGGTGGGAGGAGCAGGAGGAGGCGTGATGCCAACACGTTAGGGAAAATAGCCCAAAACAACACAAGCGGTGGACGAGCCGTGGAGCCGATGGGTGCAGTGCGTGTCGCACGAAGGTGTCCCAACGAAGTGCCCGGCTGCGCGCACCCTTTGATTTGATACTGCATGAAGATTGGGAGAGTTGAAGACAACAGTTGCACATCAACGTACTGCTTTTGAAGATCGTGCTGTTAAATCCAATCCACGTAAAGCATTATATTTGACTGCGATCGATCAAGAGGAGGAAAACAACCAACTCGTTTTGGTTATACATTTATTTGTTACCCCTACACACATATCTCGCGTAAAATACGGATGGATCTTTTCTGTTTACCTCGTCGTGCTTCAACCGAAGGGGTTGCTCGCTGCTTTGGCGCCGAGGGGCGAACTATTAGTCAGTCCCCACGGTGCGCTGCGTGCTCCCCCCGCCACGTTCCTTCCATTCAATAAGTTCGCCGGCCGGACGTTTTGAGGCCAGCGCACTTTGTGAGGAGCAACTCATTTGGAGGCGAAGAGGCGTCGGGAACGGCAACAACTCACTACGAAAGTGATGCCAGCGCCGACGCGTAGCCACTAATGAGCTGAGGTGGAATATGCGCAGCCCACATGCGAAACAACCACATGAATGGGAGATGATAAAATCCAGTGCTATCCAGGGGGAAAGAGCGATACCTACTCTGGGTTGTTCTCCATGAGAAAACTAGCCAGGTAATGTCTCCCGGTATGCCTGGAGCAACAACCCAAGGTTGAACGTGCGCTGCAGAGCGACCGCACGTTGACACGTCATGTCACGTGCGCTCGATCTCCCTCACAACTCCGCCTCAGAATAGCGTTTCCGTACGAAGGTGGTTGTCAGAAACTGAAGACCGCGCGGACGCGGAAAGAACGAGCCGCGAATGCTGCCGCGTGTACGCGACAAAACGCTCGACGTGCGTACCCCCCGCATGCACCACGGTCGTGTGCAACGGCACATGGAGTGATCTCGCCTCCCGAGGTCCATGGAGAACGGAAAACCACCCTCGTATGCGTTGTGAGGGCGCAGGAGAATTCCGACGCCCCCTCCGAGGAATCCGCTCGGCGCGTTTCCGTCCGGGAACGTTGGGAGGAGCGAGCGAGGCAACGCCAGCGTACGACATAGTTCGAGAGGGTGCGGTTCTGTGTGGCGTGCGCGCCGAACCTGTCCCCTCGCGTGGATCAATACTCGCTCCCCCACAGAACCAGGGGACCAGCAGCACGCGTATCTCGAAGCCGGAGCCGTCACTCGATCTGGCTTCAAGAAACCGAAGCGCGCGCGGCGCCAAAACCAGGTGGCTCGGTGGCCTCGGTCGAAATGTGCGGCCCGCAAGGCAGCATGTTCGAAAATGCTCGGACCCGCTCTTCGCGCCGCGGATTTCCCTCCCGCTGGTTATGTGTTTTTTGTTTTTTGTTTTGTTTTGTTCGGAGCTTTTTTGTGTTGGTTTTGAAGCCGACTAGAGTGGCCACAAACGGGAAGATGAGCAGTGTTCCTGTCTCTGGTCTCGGCATCGGCGGTTTCAACACTCCCTGAAAGGTGGATTGTCTATGTGACCAACCCAAGTTGAACACAATGCAGTGTTTTTTGGAGTTTTTTCTTACCGTGTTCAGAAAGCTTACCGACTGGACTCCGCCACCTGCACCGAGATTTTTCTCACGAACAAAGAGTCCTCGCCCGTACAGAAACACAGAAGTGGGCTCGTGATTGCTCTCGGCTCCAAGCGTTTATCTTTGGAAAATTTCCCAAGCGGAGGCTTCCCTGGCAGTCGCAGAATCCAACCGAAACGACGGACGAGTCGCCAGGGCTTCCCCTTTCCCTTGGTGACAGGGCTCTGAATCCATCGAGCCAACTCAACTCAACCCAACTTCCCATTCTTCTCCCACTGACGCCTATGAGTGTCTGTCCCAACAAAACGGGTTCGGCCCAAACCAAACTCAGCCGCGAGTCGGTGTCGCGTACGAAAACCCACACAAAAAAAGGAAACACCGGCCAACACTCTGACCGCCTCGATTGCTGGCGAGGCGCCATCTGGAGCCCTCCACACAAAACCAAACCAAAAAAAAAAAAAAACAGGCACCACACAGACACACAGCAAACCCCCCCGACAAAAAAAGAAACATTACCCGATTTCCCTCCCTCGACGGTGGCCCCTCCTCTGCGCTTGCATCCTCTGCTCCGCCGGGTCCCCTGGATCAGCTTGCCGTTCCGTCGGCACTTCCCATAATCCCATACATACGCACGCGCGCCTCCTCCGCCGCCGCGACTCGTCGGCCGTTGCGCACGTCATTCCCTGAAAGGCCCCCGCGTCGCCACTCACGACCCGCGCCGCGGCGACATCCCGTTCGCGCCGCCCTCTGTGGTCCGCTCCGCTCCTCTCCTCTCCTCCCTGTCTCCACCCGCCGCGAGGGGCGATTGCCGTGCGACAGACCGGGTGCGCTTTCATTCCTGAACGCGCTCCGCTCCGCTCGCGCTGCACTCCCCCTCCCGTTTCCTCCGCCAGCATTTCCTCCGCAGCGATGATGCCCCTGGGCGACGACGACGACCTGCGCCACGACGGCGCGCCGTCGACGCCCACGGGCTCGACCGCCGTCGCGCGCGCGGCCTACCGCCTGCCCACGCGCCGGCTCAGCATCACGAGCACGGACGTCACCAAGCGCCACGTCCAGTTCTCCGAGCACGAGCTCGAGACCACGCAGCGCACGGCCGCGACCCACCACCCGACGCCGCTCGAGGCCAAGCAGGTCATCCACAACACGTCGTCGCGCCGGCTCGCGATCGACGAGGTCGAGCTCTACTTTTCCGAGCCCACCAAGTTCCCGCCGGCGACCGACGACTTTGTGGTCGACAAGTTTCTCAAGCGCAACGCCATGATCCTCGGCGGCGCCATGGACCTCAAGGAGCCCAACGCCATCGGCGTCTGGCGCTGGAAGACCTACTGGGTCGAGCTCTACAACGGCGTCATGATGCTCCACAAGGTCAAAGACGTGGGCGTCGACAAGGAGCCCAAGAAGATCTTTGTCACGGGCTGCAAGCTGCGGATCGTCGACCTCCGCGAGTGCGTGCTCGAGATCCAGCACGTGTTCCAGCAGAAAATGTCGATCAAGCTCGTCAAGGTCGAGACCAAGCCCGACCTCTTCATCTGGTGGTGGGCGCTCCAGCTCGCGTCGGTCCACAAGGCCGTGCAGACCAAGCTCAGCTTTCTCTCGCCGCTCCAGCTCGTCGACGTCTCCAACAAGGTCGAGAACGTGCTGTTCCCGCGCCCGACGCGCGGCCCGTCGGCGCGCCACAGCGAGCGCCCGAGCATCACGCACTTGCTGCTCGTGCGCCACGGCGAGGCCGAGAACATGCACTTCCGCGTGGCCGACAAAGAAAAGGGGCTGACCAAGCGCGGCCGCGAACAGGCCGCGGCCACGGCCAAACACATTGCGAATCTGCTGGCCGACGCCGGCGCCGACGAGACCAACGTGCAGCTCGTGTTTGGCGGCCTCCAGCGCACGTTTGAGACGGCGCAAGAGTTTGAGCGCGCCATGCCGTGGCTCAAGCACACCAACGAGTGCTGCCTGCTCGAAGAAGGCGCGCCGCGCGAGATCGAGCACCCGCACCGCGTCGATTTTAGAGCTGCGATGCAGCGCACGGCGTACGAGACGCTATGCCGCCACGACCCGAACGAGCCGCAGCGCGTGACCGCGTCCAACCAGACCGAGAACTTCAAGATTTTGATTTGCCACACGAGCTTTGTGCAGCACTGCATCGCGCAGACCAACCAGATCTCAAAAGACGTAGTCAAGATCGGCGCGCCGATCGGCCACTGCAGCATCACTCAGATCGACGTCTCCAAGGACCTTGACAAGCCCGAGCACATGGAGGTCGTGTACTCGAACCGCGTGCAGCACCTCAAGCTCACCCATCGCACCAGCGAGTAGCCGTCTCGCCCCCCTTCTCCTCTCCTCCCAACGGCACGTGCTGCGCTCCACACCTTCCAGCGATCCGTATTTATCGAAGGTGCTCCACGTGTATGCAAGCCGCCAGTGTGGCAACCCACAAGTCTCCCCACCCCCGTACCAGTAGACATCCAGTACAAGTAGAAGCAAAACAGTAAGCTCCAAAACGAAAATCTAGAGACCCCGTATTTTTATTCCGTGCGCGCGTTGAGTTCGAAAGCATTTTGATAGCTACAAGTATGGATAGCCAAGCGAGGGGCGTGTTCACTCTGCGTTTCACTCGCGCTGCAATGCAAAAAAGTCAACGTCGTATTGTTAACGAGATGGTTCCAGTGTGAAGATACGAATACGAAAGCAAGAGACACGTTCTACGCGCACAACGTCCTCCCGACGTTCGCGGGACACTTGCTACCGCTGAACGAGTTGGGCGAGACGGGCGAGAGGCCCCGCGGCGACGCCATGGTCACGCGGTAGTTGCCCTGCGCGGCCCGCGCACCGCACGACTCGGGCGTGAACTTGTCGGCCGACGCCGTGTTGATCTTGGAGATCGCGGCCTGGACGTTCATCGGGTAGCGCCCCACGACCAGCACGTAGCCACCCGCGGGTAGCGGGAGCGACAGGTACGGGTCCCGGAAGCTCACGCCCACGCGGCCGCGACGCAGCGGAAAGTTGTCGTCGTCGTCGCCGGCATTCACGATGTCGCCAAGCGAAAGCGCCGCACCGTTGGGCGGGCGCCGGAACAAGTACGCCACGGGGTCGATGTAGCTGCTCGCGCAAAAGCCGTTCACGTCGACAAACTTGGAGCCGTCGGCGTTCTCAAAGGACGACACGTCGAGCGTCACGCGGCCAAACGTGGGCACTGTGAACGGGATGTAGTCGACGCTCACGCTGGCCGTGCCCTGGCGCACGATCGTGCCGTCGACGGTCGCGACGTTGGTCTGCGGCGCCTCGCGGTGGTACTGGCACTTGGTGTACGGCGTGATCGAGTTCTCAGCGCCGCACTGCGAGCCGATGTACGAGTTGGGCCCCGAGACCGTGACGTCCGAGGTCGTCGAGAGCGTGAGTCGGTAGCTGCCGTAGTTGGAGATCACGGCGTCGCACTCGCGCGGCGAGCCGGCCACGGGCATGGACTTGGCCACGGCCTGCGCCGGGGTCATGGACGACACGCCCACGGCCACGCGGTACCGCCCGGCCGCGAGCTGGAACGCGATGTACGAGTCGGCCGAGCTGATCGAGCCGTCGGCCGTGCCGTAGCCCGCGGGCGCGTTGTCGTTGGCCGCGAGCGCCGACGACTCGCTCACGCTGCCGTCGGCGTTGACGCGGAAGAGCACGATCGACGAGTCGATGAACGCGGCGTTGCAGTCGCCGTTGACGTCGATGTAGCTGTTGCTGTCGGCGGTCTCCATGGACAGGATGTCAAGCTCCACGACCGCGGCCTCGGCCAGCGTAAAGTCGATGTAGTCGATGCTCGCGACCGTCGCGGTCGTCGTGATCGTGCCGTCCACTTTGGTCGAGCGACGCGGCCTGGGCGTCGTGGGTTGGGGCATCGCGGGCGCCGCGGTCGGTGGCGCCGCGGTCGGCGTGGCGGCGGCGCCGGACACGGCACACTTTGGCAAAATGTTGCGCGCGCGCATGTCGGCGACGAGAAACTTGGTGTTGATGGCCGTGTTGGGACAGCCACCGCAGTGGTGGAGCGCGACGACGGCGTTGTCGTTCGAGGCGACCACGGGTGAGCCCGAGGACCCGCCTTGTGTGTCGAGGTAGTAGGCCACTTGGTTGACCGCGCAGCCGCCCATGGTCGTGGACGTGACTTTGCCCCAGTTGTCGCCGTCGCGCATGGCGATCCGCTTGCCCCACCCGGCCGGGTGCTGGGGCACGTACAGGCGCTCGTCCATCACGGCGCCGCTCTCGCGCATCTGCAAGTACCCATAGTCGTTGGAATAGTTGATGTCGAGCTTGACGAGCGCGTAGTCGAGCTCGCTGCTCGCGTACACGAGCGTCGACGAGCGCGCGCGGACGGCGCCCTTACAGCCCAGCGGCGTCTTGCAGCTCACGGCGCACGTGTCGCCCTGGGCGCGGAACTCGAATTCCGTGTTGCTCGCGTGGTCCTGGGTCGAGATGCAGTGGTTGTTGGTGATCACGTGGCCCTCGCAGCCGACGAGCCACCCGGTACAGAAAAAGCTGGACGAGCCCTTGTGGATGAGCAGGCGGATCACGGCGTCCGCGCGCTTGAACACGTCCGGTGAGCTGCGGTAGCACGCGGCCTCGAGCGAGTCGTCGGGGCCGCACACTTCCTCGTGGCCCCAGCCCGTGGCTGGCTGCGCCAGGAACCGGTACGAGTCGACCGCAAAGCCCACGCAGTCGGGTACGCTGAACCCGACGGTGGCACCCGTGGTCACGAGCTCGACCGTGATGTTCTTGGTGTAGAGCGCCTCGCTGAAGAACGCGCCGACCTTTTCGCGGCCATAGTACTTGAAGCTTTGGGTCTCGTTGTCGTTCGGATCCGTCGGGCGCACGAGCAAGTAGTCGTCCGGCGGCAAGTTGAACTGCGTGAAATGGACCGTGAGGAACTCGGCGTTGGGGTTGGAAATGTTGAACGTGAGGCGGTCCGCGTCCGGCCCCGGGTACGCGAAGCCCGACGAGCAGCCCACGGCGTAGCTGTAGGGTTCGTTGCCCGTCAGTTGGGTGGGCGCTGGGGTCGGAGCCGGCGACGGCGAGGGAGATGACGACGAGTTGGTGGCGCTGTTACCAAGGATGTCATCATCGTGGCTACTCAGTCGCCACGCATGGCACGAAGGCGTGGACGACGACGCGAGCAGCGCCACGGCCGCGACCGCGAGAAGTCGTACGACGGACGGGAGGCGTTGCATGGGTCAAACGAGCGCTTGTCGAAAACGTGTGGGGAGGTGGTTGGCTTGGCTCGCAGGCGGAACGATCGGAAATGATGCCATCCCGGTCAGTGCGGCAACGCGTTCGGTGGATCGCATGGTGCTGGCCAGCAATAGACGCGTCTGTTCGGACGTCGCCATGGGCGTCACAAGGGAGGACCCGCGGCCGGGGCTAACGCGCTTTCCTAGCGCGCGACGTGAAGTTTCCACGCACGAATGGGACAGAGAGCCAGCGGTAGTGGTGCTGCTGACCGTGGAGCTCAAGTCCCAAGTCACGGTGGCTGGGTGCCATCTCTGGGTTCTCATGGACAAGGAACCGTGACAAAGCGGTGCTTAGCAGATCTCATCACCAGTGACACGTTGAAGCGTGTCAAAAATGGCGCGTTTGCCCATCAAACGCCACACGGGACGTGGCGCGAAACGGCCCTCAGATCTCACGTGACGCGTCGCACGGCCCGCGCCGCCATGGCATGGGATCCTGCGGGCGGGTATTATCCCCTGTGGCTCTGATCTGCGAACGGACGCATGATGTGTAACCCGCCATGAGGGAAGGGACGGGGGGGCTGATCACGAACGACGTTAGCGCTTCCCAACATGCTCTGTTGTCCACTCCATGAGATCGGGATGCGACGTACGGCACGCACTTCAACACCGCCATCAAAGCGTGGAGGGAGTCTTTATGAGGAACCAGTTTTAATTGCCATCGACCACAGCGCACAGTGGCAGCAGCCCGCGGTCGGCCAAGTCGGCGACAATATACTTGGTGTTGACGGCCGTGTTGGGGCAGCCGCCGCAGTGGTGGAGCGCGACGACGGCGTTGTCGTCCCAGGAAATCACGGGCGAGCCCGAGGACCCGCCTTGCGTGTCCAAACTGTACGCGACCTGGTTGGGCAGGCAGCCGCCACGGGAGAGCGACGTGACCTTGCCCCAGTTGTCGCCGTCCTTCATGGCGATGCGCTTGCCCCACCCGGCCGGGTGTTGCGGGATGTAGAGCCGCTCGTCCATCACGGCGCCGCTCTCGCGCATCTGCAAGTACCCGTAGTCGTCCGAGAGGTTCTCGTCGAGCTTGACGAGCGCGTAGTCGAGGTCTTCGTTCGCGACCAGCAGCGTGGACCGCGTGGCACGGGTCTTGCCCTTGCAGGCAAAGCCCTTTTTGCAGTTGACCGAGCAGTTGCGGCCTTGCGCCATGAACTCAAACTCGGTGTGCTCGGCGTGGACCGGCTCGGAGATACAGTGGTGGTTCGTGAGCACGTGGCCCTCGCACCCGACGAGCCAGCCCGTGCAAAAGTAGCTCTTCTTGTTCTTGTGGATGAGCAGCCGCGCCACGGCCTTGGACTGCGCGTACACCTCGGGGTAGCCCTGGACGCACGTGGCCTCGAGCGAGTTGTCGACGCCGCACAGCGCCTCGTCCGCCGACGGCGACTCCTCAAACTCGGCGGGCGCCGCGAGAAACCGGTACTCCTCGATCACAAAGCCCAGACACGCGTCGTGGAACCGTGGCTTGGGCGGGTCGGCCGAGGCCTCGACCGGCGCTGTGAACAGCTCGAGTGTGACCGACTTGGTGTACAACGCGCGCGTGAAAAACGACGGGTCGCTGTCGTTGCCGTTGTACCGCAGGCTCTGGGTCTCCCCGGTGCCCGTGGGCCGCACGACCACGTAGTCACCGGGCGGCAAGTTGAAGTGCTCAAAGTGGAGCGAGATGAACTCGGCCGCCGGGTTCTCGACCACGTACGTGAACCGAGCGCTCGCCGGGTGGATCGCCGGCTCGGTCGGGTAGGTCATGGACGAGCCGCAGCCGACGCTGATGTTGACGGCCTGGCTACCGGAGACGTCGGGCTCGCGCGTGGTCGGCTCGGGCTTGTGTGTCGGCTTGGCCGAGGCGTGCGCGTTGGCCCACGCAGACACGATGGACGGACACAGGAGCGCCATGAGCGCCGTGGCACAACACAAGACGACGAGGTAGCGGTGGACGAGCCAAGAACGCATGGCGCAGACGGTCTGGCAGCAAGAGGAGACGCGATGGGAGGTGCGTCACGGCGGTGGGGATCCGCGTGTGGGGTAGTGCAAGTTGGAATGGACAGCCGCAGGATTCGAAATGCGAGGGTGGGGAGGAATTCAACACGCTGTATGGGGGAAGCCATGGCGAGGAGGAAGGACAGCGAAGAGAGGGCACTTCGACAACCGCTCTCTGCGTGAAACGCCGTAAGGACGACGAGAGAACGCGACGGCGATCGGTCCAGTGGGGTGTTCGGGTCGCCATGTCGACGGCCACGGGTGACTGCGACACCCGCGGGCGTCAGGGGCGCAGGGGAAATTTTTGGACGGGAGCCTGCAAATAGATCTTAGCCCAGCGGCCGCGGCGTTTCCTGGGTCTGATAACGACGCTGCCGGTGGTCGACGTTTGGCGCGAGGAGGGATCAACTTCAAGGCTCGTAACGGCACGACAACCGAAGGCCCGGAGAGGTTTGGGGAGAAGACGGCGAGGCGTGTGGTGTAACCAACCTTCGGGCCACACCCCAAAGATTCGCAGACGCAAGTCCATCTCCGATAAATGGGACCGACTCCATCGAGCGACTCGCAGGGTCCGGGGTGCAAACGATAGGGAGGAGGGTAGATAGATAGATTGATTGATAGGTTGATAGCCACGCCACGGGTGTGTCAGGGCTCAGCGGCTCGAGCCGTACAAGGCGCACTTGGGTAGCAAGTTCTTGTCCCGCAGATCCTGGACGATTTTCTGGGCGTTGACGGCCGTGTTGGGGCAGCCGCCGCAGTGGTGGATCGCCACGACAGCATGGTCCGTGGTCGACAGCACGGGCGAGCCCGAGGAGCCTCCTTGGGTGTCGAGATCGTACGCGACTTGGTCGGGCAGGCAGCCGCCGCGGTCGAGCGCCAAGACCGTGCCCATCTCGGGGCCGTCCTTCATGGCGATCCGCTTGCCGTAGCCAGCGGGGTGCTCGGGGATGTAGATCTTCTCACCCATCACGGCGCCGCTCTCGCGCATCTGCAAGTACCCATAGTCCTTCCACAGATCACCGTCGACCTTGACGAGCGCGTAGTCGAGCGTCTCGTCGGCGACCACGAGCGTCGAGGTCGTCGCGCGGGTCGTGCCCGGGCACGCGAACGGCTGCTCGCAATTGGTCGAGCAGTTGGAGCCCTGGGCCATGAACTCAAACGCCGTGTTGGCGGCGTGGGCCGGCTGCGAGATACAGTGGTGGTTGGTCATGACGTGGCCTTCGCACCCGAAGAGCCAGCCCGAGCAAAAGTAGCTCTCGCCGTCCTTGTGGATGAGCAGCCGTGCCACGGCGTTGGAGCGCGCAAAGACCTCGGGGAACCCGCGGTAGCACGCGGCCTCGAGCGACTCGTCGTCGCCGCACACTTGCTCTTGTTGAGACGACTCGAAGCTCGCGGCGTCCGCGAGGAAGCGGTAGGCGTCGATGGCAAAGCCCCGGCAGTGCTTTCCGTGGCTCGTGGATCGTTGCGGCGTCGTGTACAGCTCGAGCGTGATCGACTTGGTGTAGAGCGCGCGTGAAAAGAAGGCGCCCGTGGCGTTCTTGCCGTAGATCGTGATGACGGGCTGGTGGGCGCGTGCGTGGGTCGGCCGCAGCACGATGTAGTCGTCGGGCGGCAGGTCCAAGTGCGTAAAGTGGAGTGAGATGAACTCGGCCAGCGGGTTCTCAAACACGTGCGAAAAGCACGGCTTCTTGGCGCCGGCCGTCGCGGGTTTCGGGTAGGCCACGGCCGCGTGGCAGCCGACGCTGACGTTGACGGCCTGGTTGCCGGTGAGCACGGCCGAACTCGGCGCGCTCTGCTGCCACGCGTGCGAGGGGCTCGTGTGCCATAGTGCCAGCGCACTCGCGACCCACAGCGCCCACCGCATGGAGGATGGAGTCGGAATCTGGTTGCTGGCCGATCGCCTAGTGCGAGACCACGGTGCGGTCTTTTCTTGGTCATTCCTCTGTCGGTGGTTTCTCCACCGGACATGCACGGGCAGCTCCTGCGACGCCGCAGGCTTGGTTCCGAGGGAATGCGATGCCGCCGGCCTGGTTCTCTCGCTCTTGCCTACTGCAAGTCGTAGTTGGCAAAGACGGTGCTCAGAGAGGTGCTGCCCGTGTGGGAACAGGCAGCCGAGCCGAAAATGGAATCAGGTCGTAGTACGGTACACTTTCCAAAGCTTTTCTGGTGGAACACACAACTGGCAACAAGCACGCTTGGCGGTTGCCTGATGGACGGGGGGCTCGACGCTCTCTGAACACCCAGCCAGTCGGGTTGGTGTGGCACTGAGCTGCTCGAAGACGGCGGCGACGCATCATGCGTCTCGTTGAATCCACTCGGTCGTACCTACCTCCGTCGTGGCATACAAAACCCAAGATATTAGAGTGTGATCTGGCAGAGGGCCACGTGGCTGCAGCCTGTCGAAGAGAGACATCGTGATGAGTGTGATCAAGTTTCATGGGAGCGTGGGTGGTGTTGATAAACACCGAAGAGAAAAGCGAGCTGCGGTCCACGTTTTCGGAACGCACAGTCTCGATGGAATAAAAGGGTGGAAGCTGAGGGGGCACGTGGCGCCCCAGACTCCACCGCCTCGGCCGGTCGCTAGCCAGGGATAGCGGACGACCCTCCAAAAAGAAGCCAATTTACTTCTTCTTGTTGGCGGCGGGCTTGGCGGCCTTCTTCACGACCTTCTTGGCCGTGGCCTTGGCCGTCACCTTCTTGGAGGCAGCCGGCTTGGCGGCCTTCTTGGGGGCCACCTTCTTGGACGGGGCCTTCTTGGCCGCGACCTTCTTGGTGGCCGTGGCCTTGGGCTTGGCGGCAGCCTTCTTGGCGGCGGGCTTCTTAGCCGGGGCCTTCTTGACCGTCTTCTTGACCGTCTTGGCCGACTTGTCCGAGACCTTGACCGACTTCTTCTTGGCGGCCGGCTTCTTGAGCGCCGGCGCGACCTTGTACGAGCCCTTGACCTGCACGAGCTTGCCGGCCTCGACGCCCGTGCGGAGCGCCTTGTTCAGGAAGTGGCTCGCGTAGTTGTCCTTCTTGTTCTCGACAAACTTGCCGATCGCCTGGCGCGACGAGCCGTTGCGCTCCTTGAGCGTCGTGATTGCCTCGACGATCAGGTCAAAGTACGACGGGCCGGCCGACTCGCCGGCGGCGGCGGTCTTCTTGGGCGCGGCCGCCTTCTTGGGCTTGTCCGCCTTCTTGGCGGCCGCGGGCTTCTCGGCCGCGGGCTTGTCGGCGGTCTTGGCCTTGCGCGCGGGCGAGCGCTTGGCGGCGGCCGGCTTGGCCTCCTTGGCCTCCTTGTTGGCCGTCTCGGTGCTCACGGCCGGCGCCGCGGCCGCGACCGTCTCCTCCTTCTTGTTCTCGGCGGCCTTGGGGCTCGCAACCTTGGTTTCGTCGGCCATTGTCTGCTGGTGGGCTGGTGGGAATTTCTGCTTTTTCAAGAATGCTTCAAGTCGGCAAAAGGGGGCCACGCGGGGCGCGCCGTCGGGCAAAACGGGTTTTTGGAAAGAGTCCCACACGTCGCAGATGCCGGTCAAAAGTGCGCGGAGGCTCGGTTTGGTTCGAACCCACCAATCAAAACGCCGTATTTTTAACTTCCGCCAATCACAAGCCCAGGCGCCTGTGCACAAGGGAGGGGCACGCCAGTCCCCCTACCTAAAAAACCCTGGTTTCGAGCCGGCGCCCCTGGCCGGCGGGGGGTCTCGCGACGAAAATGCCGACGGGCCGGGCGAAATGGCGGCTCCACACGGACGCCGCTCACGGGGCAGGGATGGACTTTGCGCGCGTGCGCCGCGCACCATGTAATAGAGTAAATCAAGGGCTATCCACACACGTGCGCGCGACATCGGGACGTGCCCTGGTTGGTCGGCGCGGCGCGGCGCCGAACCGACGGGCGACATGACCTCGGGAGAATTCTCCCCCCTCACGCGGCGCTCAGTGCATGAGTGGCTGGGAGGTGATTGCCGCGTGTACTGCGTATTAGCGTGCGCCGACACCATGGCTCGATGCGCGTGAACAAGCGCAACAATTTGATGTACATATGTCTAGGAGTTGGTCTGGAAACCACTCCATGATGTGGCCGTCACCGAGACGCCTCGGATCCGGCAGCGCATTTTTGGCGGCGTGCATTCGCTTCCACTGGCTCGAATTCCGAGACGCCGCGTGGCCGTGGAAACGCGTCTCGCGCGGTCGCTCTTTCGCGTGCAATGTGATCAGAAGGTCCGCTCCTATCAGTACTGGCGCGCGCGGCCGCGCAGATCATCTACCGGCACATATCCGATGGCCACCAACGCCCATTTTCCATGCCATGCATGGTTTCCTTGCGATGAGATGCGCGCTCCAAGATCACCCGCATAAGATGTGGAAGGGTTTATTAAAGTTGCGTGTATGTTGCGGAAACCGGTGCTGTCGAGGTGTTTCGCTATGTGAGGTTTTTCGTCCCCTCCCAGCGTTTTTTGTTGGCTCTCTGTTTGTTGTTGTTGACTTGGCGAGGGCTTTGCGCGCCAAAGCGTTGATTTTTGTTGGCGCCAATCCAACACGCCGAGAGGGAAAGAGTACGGATTGCCATGGCAGAGCACGGCACCCCGTCCGAGCCCGAGCGCGAGATGGCGGTCGACGGATCGTCTGTAACCAAGCGCCCGGCAGACGCATCCACGGCGACCGAGGCCGAGCCCAAGAAACGCAAGGTCGAGGCGACTGCCACGGACGACGGCGACGTGGTCGTGGCAAACAATGCCACGGACGACGACGGCGTGGTCCTGGCAAACAATGCCACGGGCGACGACGTGGTCATGGCTAGTGCCACGGAGGAGGAGGAGGACGATGACGAAAACACCGAGAGCGAGGGCGAACAGCGCCGCGCGTCGGCGGTCGTGGTCTCGACGGACGTGTCGCCGGCGCGCGCGGCGTTCCACGCGGCGCTGGCGCGTGGCACCGAGGTCGACGTCTTCTGCGTGCGCTCCAAGGCGTGGCTGCCGGCCAAGATCGAGGCCGGCGCGGCCGCGGAGCAGCGCTTCCGCGTGCACTTTATGGGCTGGAACAAAAAGTCGGACGAGGACATCACGGCCGCGAGCCTGTACCGGATCGCGCCGCGTGGAGACGAGTGCCCCGCGGCCTGGCAGGCCATTGACGACAAGCAGGAAAAGCACCGACTCGCGCGCGAAAAGAAAATCCGCGAGGGCATGGAGCGGTTCAACAACAAGATCAACGGCGTGCCCGAGCCCGTGGCGTCGACGGCCTCGCTCCACGAGGAGACGGCGTTTGTCGAGGCCGGCGCGACCCGCTCGGGGCGACGCATCACCAAGCGGATCGTTTCCGAGGCCGTCGTGTCGGTCCGTAGAAAAACCGCAGTGGCGCCGCCACCCAAAAAGTCGGCCGAGGAACAGGCCCGGGAGGCCCAGGAAGAGAACCCGTGCGGCATTTGCGGCGAGTTTGAGGACGAGGCGCTGACCGATATGGTGCTGTGCGACGGCGGCTGTTTGAACTCGTACCACTTGTCGTGTATCGGCCTCGACGACGTGCCCGACGAGGAGAAATGGCTCTGCGAGCAGTGCCGCACGAACGAACAGCAGTGCTTTTTGTGTGGCCGCAACGGCACGATCGGCGAAAAGGGCGGCGTGTTCCGGTGCAGCGTCACGTCGTGCGGCAAGTTTTACCACCAGCACTGCGTGGACGCGGGCAAGCACTTTCGCCGCCTGGGGCGCGCCAAGCCGACCAAGGAGAACGAGGGCGACGACGACCACGAAGCCGACGAACCCGAGAGCTCGTTCCGATGCCCGCGCCATGTGTGTGCGGTGTGCGAGAACTCGAAGAAGGCCGACCTCATGCAGTGCCTCAAGTGCCCGGAGGCGTACCACCCGCACTGTGTGCCCCCCAGCGCACGGTACAACAACGTTGGCTTGATCTGCTACCGCCACCCGCACGACAAGCTGCCGCGGATCCCGACGTACTACCTGACCGACCGCAGTTTTGACAGTGTCGTGGTCGACTTTAACTTGCGCCTCCCGGTGCTGTTTTTGCCCAAGGACGAGCCCGAAGAGAGCAACCAAAAGGACCCGCACCACTTTCGATTGCAGCTCGGGTTCATGGACGAGGTCAAGAAGGAGCCGCCCACGTACCGTACGCTGGTGCGCAGTATCTACACGTTCAAGCAAGTCAAAGAGTCGCTCGAAGATGTGCCCGAATGTGTGTGCAAGAAGACTTGTGGAGACGACTGCATCAACCGACTGAGCTTTACTGAGTGCTTTGGACCGGCCCCCACGAACGGGGCCGTTCCGCTCAAGGCCTCGGAGCGGAGAGAAAAAGAGTCCAACTGCCGCCTGGGCGAAGAGTGCGGCAACCGTGCTCTGCACCAGCGCATTTACCCCAAGTTCGAGCGTTTCCACACTGTGGAAAAGGGATGGGGCCTGAGAGTGCTTGAGCCAGTCAAGCCCGGCCAGCTCGTCATTGAGTACGTCGGAGAAGTGATCAACGAAGAAGAGAAAGACCGTCGCCTCGCTGAGCACGCGCGGCTGCATCCAGATGACAAGAACATGTATGTCATGGAGCTCAGTAAGGGCGTGTACATCGACGCTCGACACAAAGGCAGCGTCTCGCGGTTTATTAATCACTCGTGCGACCCGAACTGCCGGCTCCTCAAGTGGAACGTGCGAGGTGTGAACCGAATCGCGATCACGGCGGTCAAGGAGATCGCTGCCGGGGAGGAGTTGTCCTACGACTACCAGTTCCACACGAGTCAAGCCCTCGAGTGGCGTTGCTACTGTAAGGCGAAGAACTGCCGTGGTACGATGGCACCGCAGAAGCTAAACCTCGGCGGCAACGAGGACGCCAACGCCGGCAAGAAACTGACCAAGAAGGAACTTGCCAAGAAGATGAAGCGGGCGATGGCCCAGGAGAAGCTCAATGTAAAGAAAGATGAGAAGGAAACGGCCAAACGATTGAGCTTGACGGCGCCCGTGTCTCGAACGATCAATCGCACTGGCCCGGTACCTCGCGAAATGGAGTGGGCCAAATCGGCGCGCGTCTTTCTACCCCGCAATGCCAGAGAGGGCTTTGATTTCTTACGGCGACGGCAGCTTATGCATGACCGTGTGAAAGCGGCCAGCACGACTCGATCAGCGGACACAAGTGTTAAGGCGGAGGACAGCGCGTCAACTGTGAGCACGGAAGAGGAGAGTGGTGGTCCTCTCCCTAGTTCAAATGGCGTGCGCCTCAAAGTTGTGAACCGTCCGCAAGAGAAACAGTTGACGCCGTCGCCGAAGGAAGAGGCTCCGATCGTGATCGACGGCAGCGACTAGAGCGGCTGTTTGCTCATAAATCTGCCCGGAATGCTCAACTAGAACTTTGGAATCAAAAATGGGAAATGATCGCTATGTGTAGTGTGCTTTCCTGGTGGCCGACGTGATCAGAGTTTGAGCCAGGCGGGCTTCTTTCCTGACTTGCCCTTCGACTCGCCCGTCGCCGCGCGTTTCACGGCGGCCTCGGCAGCTGCTTTCTTTGCTTCTTGCGCGGCCTTGGCTGCTGCAACCTCATCTGTACGTTTGTCGGGTGTTTAGAACGATAGGACATTGGTTGCAGTAATGTGACAAGGACCTACCGAGGGGGATCGAGCTTGGGTACGATGTAGATCCTGCATCGTCAGAGCTCTTTGAATCCGGCCGATCAGGTGTCAGCTTCAAACAAAAGAGCTATCAGCCAAGGGGTCACGTTGGATCTGACTCATGGAAACAGGCACTCACAAGTTCCTGGCGCAGATACGAGCCACGAAGCTCAGCATTCTCAGTCTGTGGCCCTTCAATCCACGATAGGTACGTGTGTGCAGCTGGTACGAGACCAAGCTCGGTGAGAGACTTCTCCGGAGATAGCTTCTGAAGCGGTGGGGACACGTAGAGGTAAAACGACACCGCATCTGCGTAACGTCTGTCGAAGGAATCGCGAACGAGAGCGATCACATCGGCGACACTTTCCATCGGGTGGAATGCGGCCTGCAAGACGACTATGGATTCGTAGAGTAATGATGATGAGAACAAGCGCCAGTCGCCGAAGTCCAAAATACAGTGTGTGCACCTACCTCGATCCGGAAACTGGACACGAATGAGAGCTTGCTGAAACACCTTCTTCCGCTTGAGCTCATCGAGCTCTCGCATGGCTTGAGTACGAAAGTTCTGTACACAAGTGCACAAGTAACGATAGGTGAACATCACGATCGATCTAGCGTGCTGGTGGCATATCACGAACCTGTGCCTTCTCCATCTCTGCCCGTCGAGCTTTCATGCTGGCGATGACGAGAGAGTTGTCACTCGGACCGCCATCGGCGGCCATCTCTGTGTCTACCTGCCCAACAGCAGGCCCTGCTAGTTGCTGACCTGGGAAGATAATGGTGGTATTCCGCTGCGGCTTCTCGATGCGCTGAAGCAACTCGTCTTGCTTCGTTTTCAAGTTGTCGACGAGAACCTCGGTCGCACTCGGACCACGTGGTTGCGCCTGCAGTCGGGTAATGATCGGCTTGAATGCGTCAAACTCCTCGTTGGCTGGTACGGGGATGACTACTTGCGGTCTCTCAGCAGGTGGGATGTTTAGGTCGTCCGCTTCGGCATTCAGCAGTTGTAGCGCCTTCTCCAAGAGTGGTTTTGATTGCTCCACAGACGCGAGTCTCAACGTCAGAGTCTCCTGCTCGAGCTCGAAGCCAGCTGACTGCAGGAAGTCGATACCTCCTTTGTGTCGGCCAACGTTCCGGTCAAAGGCCGGGTTGGACACGCGCACAGACCGCACTTTCTCGTTTTCTAAAGTGCACGACACGAATAAGTATCAACGACTCCTAAACGTGCCTTTTCGAAACTCATGACGCAATGTACCTGCGTACGATAAAACATTCGTGACTATCTTCATCAGAGTCGTGATAGCCGTGCGAGACACCGAATCGAAGCAGCTATCACGCAGCAGCTGCAAGGCGTCGTAGGAGCTCAGACGGACGACTGGGGTGTCTACTGGGGCCATCTCCACATCTCCATCGCTGACAACCACAGGCTCAGGGACCGGTAGAGCTGATCGCGCTTCGTACGGTGAGGCAGCAACCACCGCAGGCATTGGTGGCTCGCTGCGTTTTTCTTCCTCTTCAGTCCATGACGTGGAGAGTGGCTCCGGCGCAGCGAACGCCACGCGCTTCTCAGTGGCTTGGGTCGGTGCAGGCACAGAAGGAGCGACCGTATGAGGTGCCGTTGGCTCAGAAGCCTGAGCGAGCGGCTCTGAGCCAACGGGCCTGGCCAATGGCGCTGCCCGCACCATTCGGAACATGGCCGAACCACTGACAATCCCCAACTCTGCGGTCATCCATCATCGTTCATCGTTAGACGCCACACCACAGCAAAACCACAACACGAGTCCCGCGTACTACCTTGGAGCGTCGTCGAGGCAAACGCGTCGTGCGCGATCTCGCGCTGCATGTATGTGAGCGCAAACTGTACCCACAGAAAGAAAAGAGACACACACAGAGAACTCAGCCTTTGTTTCTGTTCGCCCGCGCCTGCCCGCGCCATGGCGCCACGCACCTCTTGCCCCACTGCCACTGGCAGCTGCCGGAACTGCGTGAGGATGTGCTCGAGCGTCGTGTCGCTGCCAAACGTTTCCTGCACGCGCTTGCCGTCGGCCAATTGTACGGCGACCCGTACTTGTTGGACGGCGTCGGCGCCACGCGCAGCGCTCAGCTCCAGCGCTGCGTTGTTGGAGATGCCCGTGAGCCGGAACGGGATCGACAGGTCCACGGCGCGGCCGCGGTGCAGCAGCTCAAATTGCACGGCCGCGTCGAGCCCGAAGAGCTCCCGCGCCGCCTCGACGACTTGGAACTGGCGACAATGGAGAGCTTCGTGAGTGGGCGGGTATGGAAGCATACTGCAATACGATGCACAGCACAGTACCATGGTCATGGCGGGCGACACGCGCACGCGCTTGCTCTGGTGCTGGAACTCGATGTTCAGCGCCATGGATGTCGTTGGATGCCTTCTTGATGCTGTGGATCGGGGAATCGAGCCTCCAAAGAAGGGAGGATTCGACGAAAATTAGTTTTTACCGGTTTTTCTAATACGTGAATTCTGGAATCAAAATTGAATTTTCGTGTTTGGAGGAATCCAAACCGCCAAATTTGAAAGTTTAAATTTTGATTTCGAAATGCGAGAATCGCGCAAAGAGAGAGAGAGAGAGAAATATGGTCCCAGTCCATTTGGCCGGTGTCACGGCAGAAGCACTACGTGGCGTCTACTCACTTGCGGTAGTGGAAGCGCAAGTACGGGAGTTCGAGGTCCTCGTCGTCGGCGTCGGTGGCGCAGACTTCGAGGATCAAGTACTTGAGGTTCGAGTCGATCGGCTTCTTCGTGACAGTCTCGACTAGCTCCGACATTTTCATCGCCATGCGCTCCTTCGAACGCGACTTCTGTGAGTACATCGCGTACAGGATCGTCGCACCGTACGAGAGCATCGAGATCTCGCATTCATACTCGTTGCTGAAGTAGTCCAAGAACTCACGCAATGTCACGTTGCCGATGTCCACATCAATGCGATCCCACGCAGTCCACTTGTACTCCTCGCCCTTGAGCTTGGACGTAGTGGTCTTCGGCTCAATAGGCTCGGAGAAAGTAAACAGGGGAAGCGCGAGGTTCACGAAACCGTTTTTGTAGTTGTCGAGGGGCTTGCCCTGGATCACCTTAATGAACTCGAGGCACACCAGTCCCGTCACCAACGCAGTAGTCGTCGCGATAGCAGGAATAATCTTTCCCGCGATGAAGCGGGAACGATGCATGTCAGCCTCTGGGATCTTGTAGTTGCGAGCTCTCAAGTTGGAGGTCGCAACGATAACCTCCATGTGCGAGTCATCATCCTTGTCAAACTCGATCGGCTCCAATCGGTAGCCACCCAAGCTGTCAGCCGGTGGGAGCTGGCCAAGGATGAAATCACACTGCTCGTCAGTGTTCATGCGAGGCGTGTCCTCCTTCATTTCAGCATCAGATGCGGCAATCTTGACACCGTCGCGCGGGACGAAATCAGGAACCGTGATACCACGCACAGCCTGCTCGATGCCCGCACGATCGTAGATGTCCTTGATGCCGTACACCTTTGCACGAGCGGTCGCGACAGCAACAACAAAGTCAAGATGGACGGGATCACTAGGCGAGAACTGCACCGGGGTCGGGGGACGCTTCGGTCCTGACCAAAACGGCGTGCCTGACGTGGTCACCTACACACACAAAGCAGATTTGAGCCCAATGCACAGGTGTTACTCAGACCGCGTCCACATACCTGATCTAACGGGAAGTTGTGGAGAAGCTGTTTGATCTGGTTGCTGAAAAGATCCTCGAACTTGAGGCGAGCCCACGAAATGCACTCTTCAAACGAATTCGGGCGACCATCGACAAGCGACTGTTTCAAACGCTCCAAAGTTTCCAACTTGGTGTTCTGCTGCTCGTTCAGCTGCTTGATAAAGTTTCCGCCAGCAAGGTACTGGTTCGCATCGGAAGGTGCCTGAAAAAATTCGCCCTCAAACCAGTCACGTGCCCACTGAAGGGTATGCTCAATAGCATTAGGGAAGTTCTTCAACGTGCAAATCGGGATGCTCTTCTCCGGGGGATCACGCGAGGCACCATAGTTTTCAGTCTTGTGGGGAACGACAATCTGCGTGTTGCCCTTCGTGCCAAGGGTTCCGGATTCGAGCATCGGAAGACCGTAGAACAAGCAGCGCTGGTCCATGTACAAACGCGCCTCAACATTGTCGAGAGCAGTGCATACGATAGAGAGTGATTCGAAGAAATCGTCGTTGAACTGACCCTCTGTCTCTGCACCAACTCGGGAAACGTAGGATGTCACGTTGACGTCAGGGTTCATATCCTTGATCGCACGGCCAGCGACAGTTGATTTCGGCTGCTGAACATCCTTCGAGCGGAAGAGGAACTGTCGGTTCAGGTTCGACTTTTCAATCGTGTCCATGTCGGTGATGTGGATAGTGCCGTCGCCACACGAAACACCCATCATGGCCCAGTTCTTGAGCATCTCACATCCAATGGCACCGGCGCCGACCAGGAACATGTTTAGCTTCTTCAGTTGCGCCTGAAGTGACCGACCGAACACCACAACTTGTCCGTCGTAGCGATCTCCAACAGGCTCAAACTCGCTCGTGTTTCCTGCCGAAACAGTTTCAGGCAAGCACTCAACAGCATCGAAGTAGAAGAACTGTTGGATGGGGGTGAACTTGCCGCTACAAGCCTTCAACGCCTCTTGGCCGACGATACCTCCGAGGAAAGCTGCCATTGGTGAGATAACTCCTGTAGCTCCGGAGGAAAGAGCCTTGATCACACGCTTTGACTCTTCGCTGTCAATATGGTCGATGCTGAACTCGTTCTTGGCGGCAGCGTCCTTGTTGATTTCAACAGCCAGATTGTACACTGCCTCTGCATCAGCGGAACACCCAGGCTTGGGGAACTTTCCACTGTTCTTCGCTTGGAAGGCATCCAACGCACGGAATGCAATATGAAGAAGTTCCGGTCGGTTCATCTTCGCAAAGTCACTGATCAGGAATTCACCGGGGGCTGCGATGGCCTCGCTCAGCGGCTTAAACTTCATCGTGACCGGCTGCTTCACTTGAGTCACGTATCCACCGGTGGACGACTGCCCAGCGAGAAAGCGCTCCTTGTCCTCCTCGCCCTTGATATCGATGGTGAACGTGAACGGACCAGTCACCGTGACCGTGCGCGGTTCGCATTCGTTCAAGAATGGGAAGCCCGTGATTTCCCGGAACGTCACATAGTCACCAGTTTCCAGCTGGTGGCGTGCCTCATCTTGGACCGTGATGAGCGGCGGGGTCGTCGTGTTCGACACGGACGAGATCATGCAAGTGATCGGTTGCTCGCCGTCGCGATCTGAGACCACAAAATCCGGACCAAAGTCGCAGAAAACGGAGCCGAACACGCCATGCGCGTCCGTCTTGATAAACCCGATCGAGTGCTCGTGGCAGATCTTGTCGATGCGCAGGGCCTCGCTGTGCGTCGAGTTGACCAGGACAACAACCTTTTCCACACAAAAAAGACCTCGTGAGCATAAGCCACTTTCGTCTCAACCATGAGCTCGTTCCTGACGCACCCGGAAGCCAAGCAGAAACTCCTCAGTGATCTGGCCCGTGTGGGTGTGCACCGGCACGTACGGGTTGAGTTCGGCCAGCTTCTGCACCGATCGCTCCGCGCGCGGGTGGCCGATGTCCGCCTCCGTCAGGTAAAACTGCGCGGCCAAGTCGAGGAAGCTCGTCTTGGTGTCGTCGTGCAGCGTGACGCTCTTGACACCGGCAAGAATGATGTTCTTAGCGATCTCTACGCCGAGCCCGTTGAGGCCGACGATCAGGACGTTGGCAGCGCCCATGCGCATCTGCGCCTCGTGGCCCATGACGTACAGCTGGCGGCTGTACAGGCTCTCGTCGATCTGCGGACCGGTCTGGTCCACCTCCATGGCGTTGTCCGTCACGGTCACGCGGTTGCGGACGTCGTCGGCCGTGGCGTTGACGTCGCCCACGGTCACTTGCTTGGTTGGGCTCATGGTCGAATCACTCTCCCGCACTTCCACTGATACGAAGACTAATCAATGAAGAAGCCTGAGAATATCACCACAACATTAGCGTTAGATGGGGACCCCTCGGCTTTCCTTCCCTTCGCGGCAGAGCTCGTACCGCGCGCACTTGCCGTTGCCGCCGCGCGTTCGTTTTCTTCGAGATTGATCGATCTTCGCGTGCTGCCCCGATCTCACGCTCACCTTTTTGACCAATCAAGCTGCTGATTAGAATATTGTGACCAATCATAATTACGAACGAGATCCAATGGGTTGAACAGGGGTTGAATTCACTTGATTGGATGAAATACAGTGTGTTTCTTGGCGGTGGGGGCACCAGGTTTCTTCAAAAACCGTGTCCGGTTAAAACCACGTTGTTCAGGCCCAACCGTGGTGCTTCAACTGGCTGCATCGCATGGGTTGATTCACTTGGTCTGTGTTCGGAAACGCGTGTGATTGGTTTTTAAATCCGTCGAGAACACACAACTAACATTTCGATTGGTTGAAATACGTGTAGTGTGGTTGTCTCACCAACGGACCTCCACAAGGCGCCGACACAAAGACAAGATTCTGCGCCGGTGACCGACCTGCCGTGTCGAAGTTGCAGTGGCCGCGACGCCATAAACGCACAGGCTCGGGAGACGGCGAGATCAACAGCAAGCCATGGCCAAGAAGCGTGGCGGAGGTACAGTACACCGTTGGGACGGATCGGATCGATTGGCGTGGTGGGGTCTGACGACTTTGTCAAGGTCGCCGCATGCGGCAGGACGAGTCGGACGACGATGATGCCGTGTCGCTGGCATCGATCGAGACGGGGCGCACGATGGCCTCCGAAGACGCCGAGTTCTACGACAGCTACACAAAGGGCGAGGGGGACGACGAGTCGATCGAAGAGGCGATTGAAGAGTTGACCGAGAAGCGGTAGGGCTCGCTGGTGTGGTGGGGCGTTTTGCAGAATAGTCATTCGTGTGTTGCTGCAGAACGACGACTCGAGTTGCGGCAATGCAGAAGCTTCACAAATTCCTCATGCAATATTTGCCTGTCGAGAGTGTCACCGACACGTATGTTTGCTTTGTTTGCAAAGCCAGTTTTTGGGGCTAATTTGTCTTTCGCTGCAGATTCGTGAGCAACGTGCTCACATGCCTACGTAGACCGACCGAAGATGAAGCCATCTTGGGAGCGAATATGTTGGCCATCATGAGCCTCATTTTCGGATCGGATGACGAGAGATTCTTTCAACGTGCCAAGAATGTGCTCGAGCCACTTGCCAAGGCGGCGAGAAACCCCAAGGTCAAAGCCACGGTACGTTCCACACGATGTTCATTGTACGTAGACGAAATGTGACTCATATACGCTTCACCAGGCGCTCCAATCGCTTGCGATGATCTGCTTTGTTTGCGCTGTCGAGGAAGAAAACGCAGAGGAGCTGTTTTCGCTCTTGGACAAGAATTTCGACCTCAAGACAGCAGGTCCGGTATGCGCGAGTGCATTAAATGCCTGGGGTCTTACTGCATCGAACTACCCGGATGAAATCTTGGCCACGGAGGAATTCATTGACAGGTATGTTTCTCGCGTGGACGACTCATCGGTGGAAAGATGGACCATACACTAACGGAATTCCGTATGACAGTTATCTACCGCAGTTTTTGGTGTTGCTGGATCACGTGGATGTCGAAGTGCGGTCAGCTGCCGGAGAAAACATAGCACTTCTCTTCGAAAGTGGGCAGAAGTGCGGCGTGACACTGCCGTGCGATGTGGAGATTGTGGACAAGCTCCGTGCAATGAGCAAGGATAGCAGCAAGAAGAACAGCAAGAAGGACCGAAAGGTTCAGCGTTCTGTGTTCCGAGATATCCATGCGACGCTTGCGGTACGAAGGTTGCTCGCACTTCAGCTAAGCCATACAACGCCAACGAGTGTTTCGTGTGATTGTAGAACGGTGACTCGCCGCAAGTCTCATTCACCGTCAAGAATGAGCAATTTGACGTGAGTTCGTGGAAGTCTGTCATTCAGTTCGAAGCGATGAAGGCTTTCTTGCGTACTGGTTTGCAAGAGCACATCAAGTACAACAATGCACTACGACACCTTCTTGACTTGCCTGACACCCTAGAAGACCGGGCAAATGACCGAGTGAGTGTCCTTGCTGTACAATGGATCACTCTCTTTCATGCTCAAACTGACCACTGTTTCGAATCGTAGCGCGACGTGTTTGACAAAAAGTCAGCGTCACGCAAGCAACGAAGCAATGAGATCAAAGACGATCGGAAGCGGAAGCAAAACCTGCAGGAATCGTTCTTTGACGACTTCTAGCTAGCTGATCGCACGAAGTACGCGATGAATTGTTGCCTCTATTTTCCTTGCATCTAATCGCACTTGCAGAACTCTACTCATCGTCATCGTCGTCGATGAGACGCACAAACTTTCGCGCACTCCGTTTGGATCGTGACCCTATGCGTGCTACTCTTAACTCGCTTGTCTTGGTCTGTTGCCTTGACTGCTCATGAACAACATCCAGTTGATCTCCTGACTGCCAGCTCATGGAATAGTTCGAAAGTTCTTCGGTGGTCTTGTCCTCATTCACTCCATTGCTCTCCTTCTCGCGAATCCACTCGTGAGAAACTCGTCGTGTGCGTCGGGGTTGATGCGCCGTGCTCCATCTTGCGACTGCCCAAAGCACAATGAATCCCCACGCGACGCTGACGAAGACGCTGACACCACTCACCACTCGTAGCACCTCTGCTTCACGCTCGAAGTCAAGAAACCTACTCGTTGATCGGTCTAGATCATTCACTGCTGCCTTGCCCACGCTGGCTTCGCACATACTGACGGCTTCCTTTGCATTGACGGTCACGTCTTGCTGCCAAATCATGGTGTTCTTTCCTTTTGGTTCCAAGCCGAGGCGCACGACGCGGGTCACGTTCCACTTCTCACACGTCTCAGCCTTCTCCACTTGCAGCTGGATGGTTCGAACTGCCTCCGTCCATTTCCGACACGACCCGACCACGAGGCTGTACGAGCCGTCACGGCGGGTCGTCGTCGCGGATATCGCATTGTCGCCTTCAAGGGCAACTCGCACTAGCGCGTTCCCGAGAGGCCGAGTGTGCGCATAGTCGCCCAGCTGCGCCACGACCGTGCCATGGAGCAACTGGCCGCATCCACTCAGCACGGGGCGTCGGCGATAGCGTGGCACGCCACTTTCCGACCGCATGGCTCGTTGGTCGGCAACTTCAAAGGGGAAATGCGCGCCAATCTGAATAGTGCACGGTACGTTGAAGTACTACCAGGAAGTCATGAAATGTATCGGGGGGCAAATGAAACGAATATGAAGGGAAACAAAACATGGCATAGCGATGCCCGATGATGGGCCGTCATACAGCCCTGAGCTAGCGTGATGGGAATGGGGTGGCGATATCGAGTGGTGGCGGTTGTTGATGCTGTTGCTTTTTTCACACCACAATGAAGAAACGCACACGCAACGCACGTTGGTTTTGGCGAGCAACCGAGCGATGGCATTTATTCTTTCGACACGGCTGCGTCCTTGCTTCGAGGCGGCGAGGCGCTGCGGCTACGCGAGCGGCGGTGCTTCTTGTCGCTTGGCGATCTGGAACGGCTACGGCTTCGGTTCTTCGACTTTCGGTCACGGGAGCCACTGCGCGAGCGCGACCTAGAGCGACGGCTCTTGCTACGGCTGCGGCTGCGGTCTTTGGATGATCGCCGTCCACGGTTGTACAGGCTCTGGAGTTCGCGCTCCATTGAACGCGACACTGTTCTGATGTGCATGAAGTTGCAGTATCCTCCACGGTTACACGTGCCTTCGTCAAACTGGCGGCATCGCGCTTCGCGGAAATCCGTCACGGGCGAGAACTCGCAAATGAGCGGGCGGCCGGCGTAGAAGCGCCCGTACAGCGCCTTTTGGGCGGCTGCGGCGTCTTCTTCATCTTCGTACTTGCAGTAGACATTGCCGAGCAAGTGGTCTCCGAGGTTATCGCAGATGTTGAGTTCTTCGACCTTGCCAAACTTGCACAGCTCTTCAAAGACCTCCTCGTAAAAGTCCTCAAAGTCTTCCTCGGCCTGCTTGTGGTCGAGCGCCGTGGGGTCCCCGTTGGCCGCGATGATCGCCGAGAGGGGGTTCTGGTACATATGGCTGACGAGGATGGTCTGGCTGAACACGGGCTTGTTGTGTAGACGAGAGCAGCGATCACCATGGCGGCATGCGCCAATCTTGAAGTAAAACGGGCAGTTCACGCGGTCCTCCTCCGTGCCGTGGATGCGAGCGAGATGCTCGGCGCCACCGCCAGTCTGTTCGCCGCGACGCGAGCGGTCACGGTCTCCACCGCGGAAGCCACCTCCACCACCACGGAAGCCTCCTCCCCCATACCCGCGGTCACGGCTGCGGTCACGGCCGCGCCCGCGGAAGCCGTCGTCACCTCCGTATCGACTCATGTTGCCCTCTGGTCCCCCGGAACGTCCCAAGCGAAGATTTTCGACTCGCCCCACCAAACAAAACCCCACCAACCCGTAAAAACACCCAATCCTCGAATCCCAGACGTAATTACGGATTATTTTTCCAGAACCTGGTGTGGTTTCGTAAAAAAACAACCAGCGTTTGTTTCACAGGCCAAAATTCAAATTCAAAGGCCCAAACCCCGCGGCAATTCTGTTGTTTCATGATCTGCCCAACCTTCGGCCAAAAGGCCTCTCTTCCGTTTTTTTTTCATTCCGAACCTCAACATCCGCGGAAGGGGAGCGGGAGGCGACGCCCGCATCCGAGCCACGCTGTGCCACATCGCTCCGCACCCCCTCGCGCCCTTCTACGGAAGCATCAAAGCCGACGGTCGTCCGCCGTCGCTGCCTGAGCAGCGCCCTTCGCATGCCCATGATGAACGCGATGTACTTTGATCCGTGGAGCAACTTGCGCTATGAGCCGGACCCGTCGCCGGCCGACGACCCCAACTTGCTCTGGTTCAACTCCGAAGTAAACCCCGACGGTACGTCCTAGGCGCGTATCCACTACTGAGGCGCCGTGGCTGACTGTGGTGCGTTGGGTCTGTCGTTTCTTCGTAGATGTTCTTGAAGCGAGCGAACATCGGACACTCTTCGAGTACTCCGTCGACGGCAAGAAGCGTATTAAGCCGGGATCGCGCCACACCACAGTTGGTATGACCGTTTTTGATTGCTGATCCCAGTCAACTAGCAGCGCTTCTCACGAATAATTGGCAATCGCCCAGGAACCAAGACCGTCGTGAACGGCAAGACCATTGCCATCTTCAAGCACTTTGGTCGACTATACGCGATCAACAACGTGTGCCCGCACCAACGAGGAGAGCTTCATCTGGGTGATATCGAAGAGATCGACAAAACGCTGTGTGTATCGTGCCCGCGCCATCATTGGCCATTCTCTCTCAA
Source organism: Pythium rishiriense (assembly GCA_023335895.1). NCBI lineage: Eukaryota > Oomycota > Peronosporomycetes > Pythiales > Pythiaceae > Pythium > Pythium rishiriense. The sequence continues at coordinate 133,760 of JAADVT010000002.1, forward strand.
AGACGGGAGCTGCTCGGTTGGCGCTAAGTTTCAGGCAGAGGTCTACCCCGTCCAAATACGGAGTCTTCGGGATGGTCGCGACGTCATCTTCGTGGGCTTCCCTTCATTTACTCGGACACTATTTAACGACGACAATTTCTAATGGAATGTTTCGTGCGATTTATCATCTCGCTTGCGTAGTGAGAGCGCAGTACGCTCGAAGTAAAATTAGAGCTCTCGATGCAAGCTGCCAGATTGAAGAACAATCAAATGGGCGCCGCGCAAAGCAAGAGTAAGGCTCTCCAACCCGAGAACAGTGACCCAGCGATCCTTTTGCAAACAGAAACCGGGGTCATCTTTCGATCGCCTCAGCCCGACGGTCACGTCAAGTACGAGTTCAACCCGCGCAACGTTGCGAGAGAGTCGTATCAAAGTGCGGGAAGTGGACCTCCCGGAGAGCACACAGGTGCCGAGCTTTCTAGCTCCCAGCGAGTCCTGACTGTGCGACAGAGCACACAAAACTCAGCGATGAGAGACAAGATCTTGTTCGTGAAAGTACCCCCGAGAGCGTCTCAGCAGCGCGCTTGAAAACTCAATTGCATCCTTAAGTTTCTTCACACATCAATACACGTCGGTAGTTATCGACAAGTGTGAGCTATCTCTCATTTCTCCTACAACACCGAGAATCTATTGTAATCCACGAGCTCCCCGCAGTCTGTGCCGAGCAGCAGATCGTTGCTAGTGAACTGGGCCGACACAAAACGAGATGAAGTCGCTGGCGGATGAAACCACTTGACTGGGGTCGAGCTGTACCATCGCCAAAGGGCAGCCTACATTCAGAGCAATGGCATTAGCATGGCGCCAAAAAAGTCCAATCCATACACAGACACCGTTCAGTTACCTTGCCCGAGTGCGACACTGTCACAAGTTTGCGGCTATCAAACTGTAGCGACTTGATGCCGCCATGCTCCGAGCTGCTGAACGTGCACAGTGCTTGTTGCGTTCTAACGTCCCACGCTTCCATGCCTTGCTTTCCGTAGCCCGCGACCACGACGGTCTCGTCCATCTCAAGTGCAGAGATTTCGCCTTCACATATGGCCGATTTGGTGAGCACCTTGGCGGTCTTACCACCCCACCAACGGACAGATCCTTCCTTTCCTGCGGACCACAGTACGCGACCTTTTGTATCCGTTTTCACGACCGCGTCTAATCGCCACAAGTATAGCGTTAGCATCGGGTTCTACCTTGAACAAAGCGGAGAACGGATCGTGAAACTTACCTGGGTGTCCTGCAAGGCGATGGGTGAGTCGCCCGCTCCGCAGGTCAAACACTCGGATAAAACCGCTGGATGTACCGCACACAAGGGTGTTTCGGAACAGCATCAAACTGGTGATCTGAGGGTTAGCCTCACGATTCGCTCGCGGAAGTGCCGATCGGTGGATCTTCGAGGCATCAATTGTGAGCAGAATTTCGCCCTTCAGCACATCCCACACATTGGCTTCTCCCTTTTCAGTAGAGGTCGCCATGTGAAGCAGGGAGCCGTCATTGTGATCAAGGTACACATTCATGACTTTGTCCTTCGAGCGAGTCCTCAAAAATGGCATAAGTCCCATCGATGACCGGTGCGAAATCGATGTCGTTGGAGGAACGTTTTCACGAGTTCGACCCCCGAAGTTGTGCTTTTCAGTTTGGTTGAAATCCCAAATCTTCACCGTGCCGTCGGTGCAGCCAACAGCGAGCGCATCGTTGCAAGAGTGGTAGCAGGAAGCCGAATTTTGCGTCATGGACGAGCGCAGCGAGCGATTTGTTAGAGACCATAAATAAAAGGCCGCACGACCATCCTGGAGGGATCCACTGAAGATCTACATAGTGAAAAATCCGTTAGAAAGTTTGCTCAAGTAAACCGACTCAAGCTTGCAATCGCACCATCGGATCCTCAGAGGCACCAAAGCGATCAGAAGTGAGAACCTTGACGTTGTCAAACACTCCAGCCTTTGCGCGGTCAAAGTCGTCGAGAGTCTCCTTGACCTTGGTGTTGACCTCATTTGTGGAAAACACGGTTGGTTTGGCGTCAAACCACTTCGTTTCATTGGTCATTTGGCGTAGATCGTGGACATATTCGCGCATCGAAGTGCGATCACTCAGCAAGCAGGCTCGAATCACAGGAGGAGATCCGCGCCGATTGACGTTCCTGCAAGTGGACTCATCCAATCAGCCATGCTCATTCGTGTGCGGAAGGCCGGGATTAAAACCCACGTACGGTGAAGGCACATCGATTTCGCGGTAGCAATACGACGCAGCGCGACGGAAGCAGTTGCCCAGCAGCGGCTGATGCGGCATGCCCGCGAGGATCTCCCAGATCGCCGGCTTCATCATTTCGCGTGCCCAGCGACGGTTCACGCTGACTGCAATGGCACCATTGGCGTCAATGACACAAAAGGGGAAGTGACACACCCACGGCAACCAATAACCACGTACACAGCTTGCTGGCGTCCTGCGTGCCCATGAACTCGACCACGCGCGCGAGCAGCACGGGCTGCGCGACGACGGCGTCGATGCCCGCGTCGCATGTCGCATCGAGGCTCGGCTCGCCGGCCTCGGAGCTGTCGGCCGACGCCATCTCTCTCGCTCTTCCTCTCTTCCTGTCGCGACAGCGCAACCCACGGATTGCACCCAGGAGACCTCTTTGACCGGCGCGTGTTACTCCCCCGGTCGCGTGCGTGGGGCTCCGAGAGCTTCTGCGGAGTCCCTCCCCCTTCCCACACTGTGTGTGTTCGCGGGTCAACTGACTTGCGACTTCCGCACTCTCACACACAAATCCCCATCAGCTGGGATTTTGGTACACTGTACCATGGAAGCTTGCCCCCCCCCCCCCC